>RJWH01001416.1:6871-135690 GCA_004363575.1 Solenodon paradoxus | reverse complement strand
ACTATGCCCCACCCCACCTATAAAGGCCCAACAGGGGGACTGTACTCCACCTTGACCAGACTCCAGTGAGTCCAGAACCCCCACTGGGGCCATTTCAGAAAAGACCAAGTAGGGAACCAGAACTTTCCTTGCCCACTGGGTGGCATAAGACCTCACTCCCAGTCCCCATGGTGCCATTAGAGACCATGTTGGGAGCAGCACCAGTCAGGGAGAGATCAGCAGAGGTCTGATGGGGTGCTGGAGTTCCCAAACACATTCCTCTACTGGAGTAGTGTCCGAGGAAGCCAGCAGAAACAGAAGGCTTAAATAAAATTAGAGTCTCAGAACACAATACTGCCAATGCCCAGGTGACAATTAAAATTAACTTATACCAAAAACTAGGAAGATCTCAAACTGAATGAAAAAAGATAATCAATAGATGCCAACAGTGAGATGACAGAGATATTGAAATGATCTGGCAAAGATTTTAAAACAGTTATCATAAAAATGCTTCAAGGAATAGCTTTGAACTATTGAAAGTGAAAAACAAAGAATCTCAGCAAAGAAGTAAAAGACATAAAGAAAAAAACATGGATGTTTTAGAATTAAAAATATATAACAGTATTAAAAAAAAAAAAAAAACAATGGATATGCTTAACAGCAGGCTGCAGGGAACAAAGGAAATAATCCTTGGCATGCAACATAGAACAGTAGAAATGCTCTCATCTGAATACTAGAGAGAAAATAGACTAAAAGAAGTCTGTGGGACTAGAACAAGATACCTCATGTTTATATCATTGAAGTCCTGGGAGGAGAGGAGAAGTAGGGTGGATAGAAAAAAGATTTGAAGAAATAATGACTGAAAACTTCCCAAATTGTGGGGGGGAGGTGAGTAGGGGGTCATAAAACTACAGATTCATGAAGCTGAGCAAATTCTAAGTCAGAAAATGCAAATAAACCAACATCAAGACACAAATAGTCAAGTTATGAAAATGAAAAACAAAAACAAAATCTTTAAAAGTGATGAGAGAAAACTGATACATCTCTATGACAGGGAGACACTGCAAATAATTTCTCATCAGAAACCATGGAGGCCAAAAGGAAGTGCACATTTTTCAAATGCTAAAAGAAAAAGAACTGTCAACCCCGAATCTTCCAGCCAGTAAAAATATCCTTCAGGAATGAACGAAGAACCAAGACATTCTCAGATGAAGGAAAGCTGAGAAAATCTGTGTCAAAAGACTTTCCCTAAATAAACTAAATAAAATAAAGATAGTTCTTCCTTCTCTCTCTCCCTTCCTTCCTTTCCTTTCTTCCTTCCGCTCTTTAGAAAAAAAAAAATAAGACTTACCCTGAAAAAATGACTAAAATTGTCCAAACAGAAAGGAGGCAAATGACTAAGAGGAATATTGGAAAATCAAGGAAATAAACTTGATAATCAAAGATATAAGGTAAATATGATAGACTTCCTTTCCCTTGCATTTTCTAAATTATACTTGATAGTTGAAGCAAAAAGTATAACACTATCTGATGTGGTTATAAAGATATGTAAGATGAACAAACAGAATTGTTTTGAATGACAGGTTTAAACTTTGATATATAAATAACTTCATTAAATCTTTATGGACCAAATACAGCAATTAAAAGACAGAGATTAACAGAGTAGATTGAAAAACATGACCCAACTATATGTTGTCTACAGGAAAACTCGCTTCAAATGTAATGATATAGACAGGCTGAAAGTAAAAGGATCAACCTCCAGGTATGGTTAGAAATAGATTTATCATGTCAACATTAATAAAAAGAAAATTGGAATAGCTATTAATATCAGATAAAGTAGACTCCAGAGCACAGAACATTGTTAGAGATAGAGGCATATTATTTAATGATAAATCCCCCGCCGAGACATGTATGTGATGTCTGTCCACCAAGAAGACATAGCAATACTGAATATATAAGCACTAAACAACAACACTAAATATGTGAAATAAAAACTGATGGAACTGACCACAGCTTGGCTGGAGACTTAATATTCCTCTCTCAATAATTGACTGAACAACTAGGCAGAAGTTGTAGAAGTCTGTAGAAGAGCTCAACAATACCATTCATCAACAGGATGAAATCAACACTTACTAGAACATTCTACCCAGTAACAGCAGAGTACACATACTTTTCAAGAGTTCCCAAAACTTATACCAGGGTAAACTATCTTGGGCCATAAAACAAATCCCATGAAAATGAGAATTAAAATCCTATAGTGTGTGTTCTCTAACCAAATAAAAACAAAAACAAAATATAGGAGGAAAATCTTTATGATCCAGTTCTGGGCAAAGAGCTCCTAGACTTGACACCAAAAGCATGAGCCATAAAAGAGAAAGATGATGAATTGGACTTCACCAAATTACAAGCTGGTGTTCTGTAAAACAAAGCAAAAGACTCTGTTAAGAAGATAAAAAGACAAGCTACAGCTTGGGAGAACATATTTGCAAACAACAAAGTCTGACTACTGATATCTGACCCACATTTTTAAACTCTCAAAACTCAACACAAAACAAAAACTCAAACAACCCAATTATAAAATGGGCAAAAGTCATAAAGAGACATTTCTCCCAAGAGGCTATGCAGATGACAAATGCACATACGAAAACATGTTCACCATCATTAGCCACTAGACAGTCAACGAAAACCGGACTGAGACGGTTACACAACCATCAGAGAGGCCAAAAAGAAAAACGACAAGATTGACAAGGGTGCAGAGAGACTGGATCACTTAAACACTGCTGGTGGGAATGTAAAATGGTCCCGTCCCTCTGGAAACCAGTTTGGAAGTTTGCCAAAAGCCACAACTGAGCATGCAGCACCTGTGTAACCCCAACAATTGCACTCTTGGGCATTTATCTCAAATAAATGAAAGCTTAGGTTCACCCCAAAACACAAAAAAACATGGACACAAATGTTTTTAGCAGCTGTACTCATGCCAGAGAAAAACTGGAAATGTCTGTCTTTAACAGGTGAATGAGGAAACGAACTGTGGTACATCCATGTCATAAAATGTCACTCAACAATAAAGGGGAGTCAACGATCGAGATCCCCAGCAACCTGATATATCTTCAGAGAATTGTGCTGAGAAGAGCCGAACTCAGAAGGTCACAGAGAGCATGGTTCCATTTAGAGAACATCATCAAAGAATAATATTGTAGAGATGGAGCATGGATCAGTGATTGCCAGGGATTAGGGCTGAAGGCAGTGAGGGCATGAATATGACTAAGGGGCACCCAGAGGACACTTGTGATAGGACAGTCTTGTCTCTTGAATGTGATGGTGGCTACACAAAACTATACAGATGATAAAACTGCATAAACCTCTCCCCCTACGCACACATGTGTACACAAATGCGAGTGCATATAACTCCAGTGACATCTCAGTCAACTCTGGATTATACTCATGTCACATGCCTCGTTTTGATGGTACCCTGTAAATGCTAACACTGGGGGAGGCTGCATATTTCTTTGTAACTTCCTTTGAATTCATCACTGCTTCTAAATAAAATATTATAAATGAGTAAGTGGTTTAGTAAGTAAATCAATATAATGAGCCCAGCAGAGGGACCTGTGGCTTATAGGTGAGCTTTGACGCTTATTGAGTACTTCTAAGAGCCCAGCTTTTATACATATTGTATTTCAGAAGAATTCTAGAAAATAGGTATTATTTTCTCTATCCTACAGATGGAGAAGTGGAGGCTCAGGAAGATTAAGCCACTTGCCAAGAGACTCTGTGTCTCCAGAGCACAAGTCTGTGACCACTCTGCTGCCCTGCCTCTGCCCTTCCAGGGCACCCCCGCGGGCAGGCAGAGGACAGGGAGCCCCCTGCCAGCAGGTGGACTTGCTCTCCTAAGAAGAGCTCAAGGCCTGAGAGGGGTGAAGTCTACCTGACAGGTCTTTATGGTAAAAGCAGGGGCTGAGTCGAGGGGGCTGGGTCATTTTCTGGGACGGAGCTGTCTCATCCCCAACAACGCTTGCCCTGGGCCTGCATCGCCACAGGGGGTACCCTCCTCTTCACTGTTCTCACTACTTTTTCCCTATCAGGTCACCTAGCCCTGACAATACCATCTCCCCTTTCAGATCCGATCACCATCACCCAGTCCCCAGAGCCTGCAAGACATGAGCCCCATTTTCTAAGCCCTGACTGCATTCGTTCAACCAGAAGACCTAGTGGGTGAGTTGGAGACGGGGTTTTGCTGGGGCTGAGCATGGGCTGTGGGGGCACTGGCAGAGGATGAAGCGAGCAAGAAAGCACTGCTTGACAGCAGCTACTCCCTCTCTACCATAGTGGGGATACCTGAATTATTTATGCAGCATTGTGCTGGTTTGGGAACATTCCCCATATCCCTTGTGCATTTAAATAGACTATGGCAGGGAACCCAGAGAAGGGAGGCAGCATCACTTTGCAGGCTAAACTAAGTCACAGTTCCTATAAATTGGGACAACAGCAGCAAAAAATGAGGACAGTGACAGCATCTCCCTCTCATGAAGGCAGAATGATCACATAAGTGCTTAGTAGAGTACCTGAAACAATAAATGTTAGAGGAACACCTAGACATGTGAGGAACAATAAATGTTAGCTGCTCAATAAATGTTAGAGGAACACTTAGGCATGTGAGGTGCCCCATGCATCTTAGTTAAATGGGGCAGCCATCTGTCTAGGGTCAAAAGAGCCAGGCCTTGTGGCAGCTCTTGAGGTTTCCTTGACCCGCTCCTGGGATTAGGCGTGTCTTCCTCCTTACTCAGGAGCCCTTTCTTCAGGCGTCCATCCTTGTTTCACTCTGTCCATCTTGCACTGTGGTGATATATGAACCTCAAAGTCCATGCGCGGCCCACAGCCTACAGGGACCAGCACCCGCACAGCTCATCTTTCAGGCCAGAGCCAACGTACCTTCAGAAAGGGCATCCTTCTTGCCAGAGCTCAGAGTCCTCAGCCCTCGCACAGGAGAGGAGACTGAGACCTAGAGAGGTCACTTCCCAGCCAGGAGCAGGGTGTGCCAGAGGCCACTCCAAAATTCTGAGCTCACTTCCTTGCACTCCACCCTGCGAGAGGACTAGTCACCCCAGACCCGAAGGGAGGAAGCAGACTGAACCTGTCCCCGCCCTCAGAGTGCTCAGACCTCTTGCTTTGCTGAAGTTCTGTTTCTCGCCCAAGCACTTAGGGACTAACCAGCTTGTTTCCAAACACATTACATAATTGCTCACATATTTATTTAATGCCATCTCCTGAATATTAAACGATCAATAATACAGAACAGAAACATAGGCATTTCAACCCAGCAGATTTTGACAGGCGTGGGTGGGAGGGGGGCTGAGGAGAGCCATCTCATGTGAGCCACTCACAAAGAGGAGGAGGAGGAGGAGGAGGAGGGGTGGGGAGGAGGAGAAGGGGTGGGGAGGAGGAGGAGGGTAGGGAGGAGGGGTGGGGAGGAGGAGGAGACATCTCTCCTCTCTTCCTGCAGAAGTGGGTTGTGTTTGGACACCACTGGTGAGATTTCCCCGTTGGGCTTCAACCTCTTTCATTACATAACAAATGTATGATCTCTTCCCCAAGGGTGCTTGGTAGCAAGGCTTGGCCCCCTACTGTCTTGTTTACTCCTGTTTATTGAGCATCTTGAGTGTGCTGTCATTGTTTGCTTTTATTCACCCCTGTAGTCTCTCATGAATGAAACTAGTGAGCCCCCTATCCTCAAGGTGCTGACACTCCAGTAGACAGGTGACCAAATAAAGAAGACTGCTCAGCCCATGGCATGTCCTGGGGTGAACGGTCAGGGGAGGCCTCCCTGAAGAAGGGTCTGGTGGCAGAAGTTCTGCTGTGCAGAGGTTAAATGCTCTGGGCAGATGGGAGGCCCCGAGTGGCTCTGGGGGGCTTGAAGAAGAGCCAGGAGGGCAGGGGTCTTGGGTGATGCAGACAGAGGCAGGGCCCCCATGTGAAGTTTGAATGCAGTGGGAAGGAATTTACATTTTTCTGCATTCTTTTTCTTACATCCCTCTATAGCTGGGAGAGAACTTGGGGGAAATGGGGTTTCAGGAAAGGCTGGTCAAACTTCTGGGTTTGGGCAGGGGGATGGGAGGAGGAGTGGGCAAAGAGAAGCCAAGAAAGGCCCCACATGCCCGTGGATCTGTCCGCGGTGCTGTGAGCGTCTCCCGGATAGCTGGGAGGGCCTGGCCCGCCTGCTGGGAGATTCACTGTGACACCCAGCATATCCAGGATGATAATAGTGCCTGGGACTTTCCTAAGTGCCTGCTGTGAACCAGGCACTGGGAGGATCCCTGCATCCTCACTCTTACCCTCAGCCTGCAGCATTTAGTTCTAGTATCTCCATCTCATGGAAGAGGGAACCAAGGCACAGAAGGGTTAAGTGCAATGCCCAGGGGCCCAACTGCACACTGGGCCCTCCATCCAGGGTAGCTGAACAAACTAATGCCATAACAATGGCAGTCAATACAGTGCTTGCTGTGTGCCTGGCCTTATTCTAAGTGCTTTAGGAAATATTCATCATTTAGTCTTCATAAGAACTCCAGGAGGCAGGCATGACCACTATTCCCATTTTATAAAAGGAGAAACTGAAGCGGAGTGTTGCTTGCCCTTACTGGGAGTCGAAGCCTGAGGACTGACTTGAGTCCAGGCTTCGTGCAGAATGCAGTGGCGGTGGAGAAGTGACAGTGCCACTCCGCGCCATCTGCATTTCCATTTCCATCTGGGGTCCAGAGCATTGCTGGCCCAGTGACCACCTAGCAGCACCCTCTGGACCAGGCCCGGGCTGGGCCCAAGCTGGGCCTGGGATCCGCTGTGGGCGTGGGGATAAAGCCTCCTGTAGCCCTGGGGGACCACTCAGGCTGAACTGACCTTCCCAGCGCCTCCTGGTCCGCAGTGGCCAAAGCAGAAGGACCTCCCGAGTCTGACCCAGATGAAGTAAGATATCTGAGTCACCTCCTCAATAAGGGTGTGGAGATATCCTGTCACCTCTGCCAGCAGGAGCATCAGAGAGAATGAAGCGAGAGGGGTTAACTGAGTCAGAGAACATTTATGGGAAATGTTTTACCCCAAGTCTGCACCAGGACAGCACCCAAAACAGCCCCAGGAAGAACCTCTGTAAGTCAAAAAGGTGGGATCCTTCCTTGTAAATGAAGTCAGTGGGCAGAATGTCCCTGCCAGAGTGGCAAGCTGTCATAACTAACACTGGTTTGCAAAGCTGCTCATCCCTCCTCCAGGATGGACACTAGCCCCATCTGAGGGCAGTTGGGGCTGGGAGAATTGTGGGAAAGTGCTTTGTAAAAGGTGAAAACGCGTGCAAATGAGGGCTTTCAAAATAGATGTGAGGATTTCTGAACACTGGATCCTTGATGCATGGGGTGGGAACATTGCCTTCCACCCTGTGAGAGAAGGGAGAAAAATGTGCACCCTCCTGGCCAGAATGCCCCACACCCCAGAAGACGGGGGGCAGAGCAAAGAGGAGGCTCAGTGCACGCAAGCTCTGCCAACGACCTGTTAGCCCGGACGACGCCCCGAGGCTTGTCTGGGCAGCGGCAGGCGGCAGGGTACAGCGTGCACAGGGCGGCTGCCCGCTCACCTCTGCCAGTCTCCTGACAAATTGTCTAGTTGCCCCCCTCAACTGTACATTCTTTAAAGTGGGGGTACGAAGTTCTCTGTTTTGAAGATGTTGGGAGGATCGCGTGGAAAGAAAAGTCACGTGAGCCCAGCTCGGGGCAGGATCTCACTGACCCTGGGTGGAGCTCTGCTCTCCTGACGTTTCCAGGGAGCAGTTGCCTCCAATGTGAGGACCCCAGGCCCCTTTCCGAGGGGACCAGTTGTCTTTCTCAACTGAATAGGCACTGGAACAATTTGTCATCTGCACCGTTTTTTGCTGGAGATGCTCTAACAAAGCCCAGTGAACTCTGTGACTCAAAGTATCAGACAGTCGTCCCACAGTCTGGGGGTGGGTGTCTAACATCGAGGTGCCGGCAGGTTTGGCTCCTCCTGAGGGTTGTGAGGGGGTCTCTGCCAGGCCTCTCCCCAGTCCGGCTGGATGGCTAGAGATCTTTAGTGCCCCGAGTTTGCGGACACTTTACCCTGATCCCCTACCTTTATATTGCACGTGTGTGCGTGTGTCCAAGTTTCCCCTTGTGATGAGGGCACTGGTCATATTGGATCAGAGCTCGTCTTAAGGACCTCATCTTAACTTGCTTGACTCTGTAAAGACCCTATTTCCAAATAAGGTTGCACCCGTGGTGCTGGATTTTAGACGGCACTATATTTTTTGGGAAGTGAGAGAAATACAATTCAATGACACAACATATCGGTAATGATCCATAACCATCATACCCGTTGGTTGGGCCCCTGGCTCCTTTGTAACCTTTCTGGAATAGACTCAGGAATAGTTTGTATCCTTATCCAAAAAAATTAACATTCTTCTCACAATCACGGAGTCTTTAGCTTCCAGGAGTTTCCCCATTCACTCTTGGCTTCAGCAATTCATCTGGATGTCTCGGGCCATTATGCTACTTCCAGGGCAAGTGGGCTTGAACCCTCTCCCTCAGTCCCAAGTGCTACACTCTGGGAGCACAAGAGGCTGGAGCCCTCGCCTCCGAGTGGCCACAGGGGCAAGTCTCCAGACAGGCAGACGAGCGGGCCAGTGGATGCTGGGCTGCTGCCCTCCCGAGCAATGATCTTAACGGGCGAGGAGAAGAGGCATCACTTCCTGGGCTGTCTGTTGTCCTTCCTTTGAAGGGAAGCTGCTCTCAGAAGTTCCCCATGCACCATGGGAGACCCCAATTCGCTCTTCCTGCAGTGAGCTAACTGGCCAGTCACTTGACTAATTCCCGAGTTTGCCCACACAGCTGGTGAGGAGGAACCCCAAGCTCATCACCTCCCGACGTCCCCCGGTGGACCAGGTAATTGGAGAGGCGAGGGTCAGTCGTAGACCCACTTCTCACCAGCATTAGAGGTCCCACATGGCTTGAGAGCAAGCAGCCTGCATTTCTGTGACCCTGAGTGAGTCTCCTCTTGCCCAGCTTCTGTTTCTCCATCAGCAACCCAGGCTGGTTTCTACTTCAGCCAGGAGGGGTGTCTACAAAGGGCCCTAGTGGTGCTGGGCACCTGGCAGATGCACCCCCTCCTTTCTTTCTGGGCCTGTTCCTCCCCTGCAGAGAAGGACGTGGACCATGTGGGCTTGACCAGCCCTGGAGGGCTCCTGGGTGTGGCCTCTAGGGGGTCCAGGGTCTCACCGGGCAGAGGAAGCCTCCCCCGCCCGCAGTCCTGCTCTGCCAGTTGCTCATTGTGTGGCCTAGGGAGCCTGCCCGCCGCTTGGTGCAGGCCTGGTGGTGTGGGTGACTGACAGGGGGATGCTGGAGCCTGTGACCTAGTACATGGTCTGAGCTTGTGCCTCACCAAGTGCCGAAGTTCTCGTGCCCCTCCCTCCACCCCGTTCTCTTCCTGAGTCTCATCCTGCCCCTCTCGAAGTCTCTGAGACCCACCCAGGGTGGCAGAGATAGGAGCTCAGGTGACCACATCAGACACTCCCAACTCTGGGTACCCAGCCCTTCCTGGCACACTGGAGACAAGGGACACAGGCACAGCCCACTGCCCCCAGCACCTAGTTGATCCCAGCCGGTGCTGGTCATAGTGCCTGTGTTGCTGTGCGCTCGCCCAGGCTAAAGTCCACAGGGTCTTTACATGCCCTCCGGGAGCGGGAGGCAGTGGGACAGTCAGTGTCCCAGGGACAGTGTTTTCAGGGAGGCGCTGCAGCAGAAGGAAATGCTTCCCTGAACCCCCCGCACACACTGGCTGTTGGCGCCTGTGGCCAGGAGGCTGGGCCGGCGCCCTCTGAGCGCCCTCCTCTGCACTTATTGTCTCAGGGTGAGGTCTGCCCCCAATCCTTGCGCTGGTGCTGCTAGTGCTTTGTTGCTGTCTCAGGGGGCACTCTGCTCGTAAGCGTGCACCCAGGTGCAGAGGAAACAAGAAAATGTGCAGGTGTACAGGCCACGGGCATGGTGGAGAGAGCCTGAACTCTGCACGCAGTCTTGTTCTGCTTGGTGACTTTGGGTTAGTGACCTCCCCTCTCTGGCCCTCAGATGGCTCACCTGGGCTTGGACCGCTTCACAGGGTTGTCGTGAGGGTGGGAAGTGCTCTTGTAGGCGTGTGCCCACCCTACCCACTCCCAGCCCCACCCACTGGAAAGTGACTGGTCTCACCCCCTTTGCAGGACCCCTGGCACCATGCAGGCAGGCCAGTCCAACCTCAGATGCCAAGAACAGAACCCTCTGAAGGTCTCTTTTCAGTGGGCACCGGCAGGAGCACTGTGCATGGACTTGGAGAGACCGCATGGTGTCAGTCACTCACTGTGGGGGCCCCTCTGTGCCTCAGTTTGCCCCTCTGTGGATTAGGCAGAGCACCCCAAGTAACCAAGACATGAGGGCCTGTAGGTAATTGCTCAAACTATTGGCTGCCTCCAAGTCCAAGGGTTCAGAGGCTACTGGGCTCCCAGACATCACTGCGCTCCCTCAGGCCACGCTTTCACACTTGACCTGCTGGGACTGAGGGTTTCCCTCCCTGGGATCAGTGTGGGAACTTGGAAGGGACCTGCCTTTACTTCTGTTGACAAAACTCATTAAACCTGTGGGATCTTCTTGTTAGAAGGAGCCAGAGAACTTCTCAACAACCCCACCCAATGGTAGAAGTTTCCACAGAGTCCTTGACTTACAGTAACTTTTAAATCTCTTCCTGGTTCCCTCCAGGGATGGCGTCCTCCCAGCCTGGTGGGCAACAGCAAGCAGAGATGCGCTTAGCCCCATGGCAGCATGCTCAGGCACTTTATGCATAAATAACCCAGCACTCCTCACCCAGGGCATTGTGATTCTTACTTTACAGAAACTGCTAACGACGTGGGTGATATGATTTCTTAAGAAAGGAAATGAGAGACCCTGCTCAAGCGTCACCACCCCTGAAAGCATCTCCAGTGTAGCTTTCACCCCCAGGAACGTGAATCATCCCACCCTCTAAGTCTCTGCAGCTCCTCTGATGGACTGCTCGTGGGGATTGGGTGGTATTGTGTGTTATTTGGTTGTTTTGTTACATCTCTGCTACCAGACCCAGGCGTGGGGCAGTGGAAAGAGCTTACTCAGGTCTTAGACTCAAGGAGGTCTGACTTCCCTGCCCTGTTTGTTGCTAGCTGTGAAACCAGAGGAAGTAAATTAACCTCTCTGAGCTCACAGATCAACGTCTGTCTCCCTGCTCACCTCCTTTCTGACCAGCGTCTCGTTCTCGCTCATCTCTGTCCCTGACATGCAGTAGGGGCTCAGCACTGATCAAGGCTGTAGCAGGTGGGGTGAAAAGGCTGAAGCGGCGTGGGGGGTAAATTGGGAGGTCTCAGGAGAGGGCGTGGAAGCCGCACACTGCAGATGGAGAGCGTGGCGGGGTGCAGAGGCATCGAAGCCAGGAGCAAGGACAAGTGATCCTGAGAGTCAGGTGCATGTGGAGCCCGCTAGCAGTCCAGAGCTACCTGGTGAAAGGCAGCAGAGACCAACAAGAAGCGCTCCTCCAGGTAGTGCCGCTGAAACCCACATTTCAGAATCGAAAGGCTGGAAGTGGGGGAAGCCACTAGGTTAATGAACTAATAGGTTTGAGGAATAGATGGTCTACTATTGGCCAAATAGGAGCCCTCATGATTAGCAAAATATTAATTTTCTTAAAAGTGAAAAAAAATAGAGGCGAGTTCCTCACACCTGAAATGTTTAAAATAAAACAGACGTCAGCACAAGAAGGGGAGGATTTCTGAAGCAGGAAACTGCTAGGGTGGAAACATTCCCTACTGTGGTGTTGGAGAAAGAGGTGTTAATGTGTTTTCTAACTTCTCTGTAAATGGAGAGAAGAAGACCGGGCATGTTAAAAGGGAGCAAGCCAGGCGTCATGGGGCCAGGAGACTGGGTGAATAGGGAACTGTGTTACCTTTTTTCCCTTTAGTCCAGAGAGGCTTCCTGGAGGAGGTGAGGTCCTGGCAGCTTGACCCAAGCCCTCCCCTGCTCTGGCGTACAGGGAGTGCTCAGAACAAAAGGACTTCCGGGTAACGAAGACTGGAGCCAGCTTGCCACTGATAGGATCAGAAGCCTCTGTGGCCCAGACGGAAGCCGGGCACTCAGAAATCCCACCGCCCGTGCTGCTTTGGACAGAGGCCATGTTTTGCCAGGCACGCAGCTCAGTGGAGGCCAGCCCCTAGCCCCGGTGACCAGCAGGCTCCCCGCCCTCCCTACCCTGCCTCCCTCTAGGGGATCCCAAGGCCAGAAAGGGAAGCAGCCCTGCTGGCCCAGCCAGGGGGCAAGACCACCTCGCAGACTGCAGACTTCTGGCCGAAAGGTGCTCAGGCTGTGAAGTCAGAGTGGGGGCTGGTGTCCGCGCCTGGGATGCAGTGGGGACCCCGGGGGATTCGCCACCGCCTCTAGCCCAGATATGGAGGGTGGGTTGGCTGTGCTCTGTCTAGAGCAGGGCTGGTCCCCTCGGGGCTGGGTCTCTAATGCAGTGAGTGCTGGGAGGGAAGGAAGAGGTGAGACATGGACAAGTGCCAAGGAACCCCACTGGGGGCAGGTCTGACCTCACACAGCTCTCCGGGTGCGTACTAAAGCCTGCAGGGATATGAGCTCTGGAGCCACGTAGCCCAGGTTCGATCCTGGTGCCTGTGTGCAACTCAGGACATTGACCTCGGTGTTTCTGCTTTGGTTTCCCACCCTGTAAAATGGAGGTGGTGCAGGAGTGCCCTTTTCATGGGGCTGCTGTGACCAGCCAAGGAGTGGCTCAGGGTAGCCCACAGCGTGGGTACCGGCCCTGAGCACTGGCACTGCCCCTGAACTGGGGCCGGCCCTCAGGGCCTGCAGGCTCGGCACTGCGAGGACGGCTGAGAGCCGCCTGCCTCACAGGTGCGAGGACCAAGGGGACAGCCGAGATGAGAGCTTCACTCTGAGTCGGACAGAGCCGCCTTGAACTGTGTGCCTGCACACGCTTTGGTTGGGAAGACTTAGACCAGCCGTTACCCTGACCGCAGTGTTTCCAGACATGGAGATAATGACCTGCTTCATGGGACACTTGTAAGGAGACACTTGTAAGGACACTGAGCACACCACACACAGCAAGCGCTTGACCTGCACCTCACACTGAACTTGGGTACCACCTCCACCATCACTTGCCACTGTTAGTGTTGTTCCTGTTGCTGGTTTGGGTGGAGGTGGTGGGATCAGTGAGGTAAAGGGACTTGCAGATGTCACACGGCAAGTCGGGCAGGGCAGGGCGCAGTTGGGCTCCAAAGCCCAGTTCCTCTTCTCCCCTCACCACCACCTGCCGGGCCCTCATTGGTCTGCCACCCCTCAGCAATCTTCCCAGAGCCTGGTTTCTCCTCCTCAAAGGTCACCCAGAAGTACTCTCTTGCTTCTGGGCAGGGCCTTGAGGACAAGACTGGGGTCATCTCAGGGACCGGCTCCAGTCACACCTGTAGGACACCTCTCGGGCTTGTCCCTGTCTCCTGCAGCTTTTGGCCACCAGAAGGAAGTAGGAGAGGCAGAGGAGGGAGAAGATGGGGTTTGCTTGAAGGAGAAAGACTAGTTAGGGGCTGTTTTAATCATATAAATATGACATTAGAAATACTGATTGCTTACTGAGCACTTTATATGCACCAGGCACTGTGCTGAGAACTGACATGTGTTATCTCCTTTTCTTTACTACGGCCTTGTCAGGTGGAAAATATCATTAGACCCCTTTTACGGACAGTCAAACTATTATTATTTATTATCTTAATAATTTATTATTTATAACCAGGCGGTGATTGCAAATGCAAAGCAAATAATACAAAAGCATGATAGTCTCTGAGTGGCACAGAATAGGGAGTACTGGGGACTGTGGAAAATGAGAGAGTATCATTCCAGTGTGGCTGTTTTTAACTGAGATGTGATATATCTACATTAGAGTAAGTGAAGGCTACTCATCTTAAAAGTACACTTGGTGATTTTTACATCTGTGCATGTATGTGAATACCCAGTTCAAAATATAGAATATTTCTGGCACCTTGAAACATTCCTTCTGAGGCGTCCCAATTTAACTTTTTTTTAATTCTGCAAAATTATCATAGTCAAGAGACACCTAATGAGATATGAGAACTAAATATAATGTGGTGTCTTGGGCAGGGTCCTGGAGCAGAGAAAGGACTTGAAGTAAAAACTAAAGATATTTGAATCAGGCAGGTACTTCAGTTAATATCAACATGCCCATATAGACTCCTTAATTATGCAAGTGTACCCTACTAACATAAGCTATTAATAATAGGGGAAATTGGATGTGGGTTAGATGGGAGCTCTCAGTACTATTCTTAGCAAATTTTTTTGTAAATCTAAAGCTGTTCTAAAACCAAAAGCTTATTTAAAAAAAATTAAAACCACTCTGGAAAGAAGCAAAATATGCCATGGCTGGGTCTGACCTTTGAGCTATCTGCTTATGACCTCCAATATCCTAACGCTCCTATTTACAGAGGGGGAAACTGAGGCCGGCCAAGGGGAAGCCCCTGCGCAAGGCCCCATAGTATGTCAGTGGCACAGCCAGCATCAAAAGGCTGGTCCATGTTCTGGCCACGAGGGGCAGGTCTGGGGTGTGGTTTGGGGGACTGCTGGCATCTCCCTGCATCTCTAAGTACCTTGTGAGGACTGGCCCTGCAGGAAGCTGCCATAAGCCATGTGGCTTCCTCCTGAGCTGTCCAGGGCTGTCCACTGAAACCAGTTCTCCCACTAGCCTCACCCCCAAAGGGAATGGTCATGGACAGAGCCTGTTCTGGGAGCAGAGTGCCAGCCTCCCACTCAGCTGCCTCCGTGCACCTGATGGGTGGCCCCAGGTCCAGCTCGGGGTCTGAGTTGAGTGTTGGATGGAAGGGTGAGTGAAGAGATGAATGGCAGAGGTAAGTGGTCAGGGCTGTGCAGGGGGAGATAAAGGATACTGAGAGCATAGACTGGGCCATGTAGCCTGGATCAGACCCTGAGTGTCCTGCTTCCAGCCACATGACTGTGGACAACTCACTTAACCTCCTTGCCTCAACCTTCTCATTAAAATGGGGACAGAGGTGCACCTGTGCCTTACAGGCTTGTTGGGAGGACTAAGGGAACTGACGGACCTGAGGGAAGGAAGCCATCAATAGAACTGAATAGAGGAGAAATGGGAGAGGGTAAAGACCGTTTTCATTTGGGGACAGGGAAGCTTGGTCAAAATCACAAAACTGGCCACTCATCCAGAAATGGGGGCGGGTAGCTTCATATGGTACTCAGAACACAGATTCAGGAGCCAGGCTGTCCAGGTTCAAATCCCAAGGCCACTGTTTACTAGAACTGTGGCCTTAGACAGATGAGTTAACCTCTCAGCCTCTGTCTCCTCATCTGTAAAATGGGCATGATAATGCACTCACCTCATAAGGCAGCTATGAGAATTAAGTAGTCGAATACATACCTGTAGTTTAGGACTATACCTGGTGTGTTTAAGCAACCTTTGGCATACAATGCATGTTTGTTAAATAAATGGGGAAGATTTTATGCCAGAAACCCCCTCTCTTCCATGGAGGGGCCCTGACTCTCGGGAGAGATGGAAGTCCAGACACTGTAAACTCACTAACCTCCCAAATCCAGGTGACAACAGGCCCCTAAATAAATCAGATGGGGAGAGGGTTGAACCGGTGACCAGCTGCCAGTCTTTGTGGCCTCAGCCACCTCTAGCCAGCCCCAGGGTCGGCAGCACTTCCAATATTTTAGGAGCCAGAAATCTGGATTTTTATGCACAATCTCCTAATTTTTAAACATTGGCACTTAGTTCAATTTTATTTTAAGCTCTGAGCAAAACAAACAAATTTATTTTAAGCTGGCTGCTCTCCCAAGCGGATGGCTTGTAGCTTCTGCACCAGTCTAACCCTGACGGTTTGCTTTCTTTTACTTATCTCCAGCATTTTTGAGAAAAGGAAACTGAGGCCCAGGAGGAATGTTGGACCTGGGTGTGTCTGAAGAGTGGTAGCACCTGAAGGCAGTCTCCCACTTCCCTCTCCTACCTTAGCAGGAGGAGCTGGGGCATCAACCAGAGCAGGTGAGGGAGGGGACGAAAGGGGAGTTTCCCATCAGCCTGGGAAACTAGCATATTTGAACTTAACCAGATACCATTTGCATCAGACATCAGGGGTGCTACTAAGTGTGAGGGAGTCAGCCCCACTTCCAAAGCCAGAGCAGAGATTCCCAATAGAGGGAACCCCAACTTTGCTCCAGCCCCTGGCCCAGCGGGGAGGTACAGGGTGTTGTCAGCATTCCAAGGGGCCCCTGAATCTGTCACCCACCTCTGCCTCTCATGGATGGCTAAGGGAGTAGCTCTGTGGTCAAGAAAGTAGCTGTGAGAGAGTAGAATAGAGGAAAGAAGGAGGCTTGTTTCAGAGAGAACATTTGGAGGGTTCTTGGGGGGGGGGGCAGTAGAGTGTTAATTTACTTGTCATCTCTGAATTTGAGTTGTTTTTTCTTTTCTCTGGAAAACCTGTTCTTGGTTCCATTTACTTAACCTGCCTACACCTCCATTTTGGTATCTATAAAATGATAAAAATCATGTTCCCCTCCTGCATCAGTGATGAGGAAGAAATGAGGCAACCTGTGCAGCTCTTGTTAGCACTCTCAGCAGCAGTGAGCCTGCACAAGCTTGGCTGGAGGACCTTGACTTGTTGGCCTTTCTCTGCCCTGATTGTCTGCATGCTTATGACCTTGACTTTGTCTGAAGAGCTCTATGCATCTAGCAGCTGTGGGACACCCCTTGTGGGTCAGGGTCTGTGCTAGACCCTTCCAGTCTCCTATTCCTAAACTCCCAGAGCAATTCTGGAAAACCAACATCGTCATTATTCTTGCAGAAGAACCTGGAACCCTGAGAGGAAACATGACTTATCCAAGGTCATTCCTAGGTGGGGACATGACCTTGAGCAAGCCCTATTACCTTCCTGAGTCTCCAGCTTCCTCATCTGTAAAAGGAGGTTCAGAACACCCCTCCCAGGGCTGCTGTGAGGCTCTATGAGGTAATGACTTGGAAAGCATGCTGTCAGCTATAAATTCCAGCCAAACAACAGCCCCGATGTGAGGCCTGCAGAGGCCTGCTCCTGTTTTGAGTTCAGTGCATTTGGGCAGCAAGAGCTATGGAGAAAAGTTATTTCAAGTATCTTTTTCTTGGGTAATTTCCAAACGCATCTCCTCCCTCCAGCTAACAAGTGCAAAGCTGGCTTCCGCGGGGCCTGTGCTCCAAACCACTTCCAGTGGAATGTCCTGGGAGGTACAAAGGAGATGGGCATGATGGACACAGGGGAGACAGAGCACAGAGACAGCCTCGGGCATGGAGTCAGGCAGATGTGGAATTGCATCCTGGTTCTTCCCCTTATCAGCTGTGTGACCTTGAGCCAGTGAGTTAACCTCTCTGAGTCTCACACTGAGAATTGTTAGGATGAGGGATGGGCAGAGCAGCTGAGTAGGGGCAAAGCAGAGATCTCTGGTGAGATCAGTGCCTCATCCAAGTCGGATTGCAGACTGTGCAGAGGATGAGAACAGTGTAGAAAACCGCCAGGGGACCCAGGGGAGAAACTGCTGAACCTGGAAAGAACACCACTCATGTCAGGCTTAGCAGTACACATACCCCGGGAAGGAGCTCCATCAGGGAGGGCTTTGCAGGGCCCAAGCAGCTGGATGGCAAACGCTGGGTAGTTTCCATCTCAGGGACCTTACAGTAGGTGCATAGCACTCATTTAAGAAACTGAATGTAACATTCACTTTCCTTTCCACCGCATGATCACATTTAATCCTCCTTGTCTTTGCAGTGCCAATCCCAGAGCCCCACTTCTGTGTGAAAGAACACAAGGCTCTGGTATCCGACAGGTTAGGCTCAGATTCACACTCTGCCCTCTCTGGCTGGGTAACCTCAGCGAGTTACCTTCCTTCTCCAAACCTCTGATTCCCTCTTCTCCAAATGGGCTCATTCTACCTTCCCAGTAGTTACCGCGGGAGTTGGGGACTGCGTGTGAATGCACTGACATAGTCTCTGACGTCGAGGCATTCAGGAAAGGGCAGCAGTCAGTGCTGCCCTTCCTTACGAGTGTAGCCACAGCCACTTCTGGCTTCTCTACTCCCCAGGTTCCCTAGGGCATTCGCCAGTTGTCTTTCCATTGCAAATGACATCTGACAGGTGCCAAGGTCCTAGACATCTGTGGGGAGTGAAGCGTCACCAGTTCCCACAGCCTCTTCACAAGTTTCCACACTGTTCCTCTGTTGCTTGGATGTGAGGGTTACCAATGTCCCTAAAGCATCTGCACACTGCACATCGCTGGGCAGATCCCTCCAGATCAAAGAACAAACTGTCTCAGGAACTAACGCACCGGCCGCCCACTCCTAACTCCACGCACTGGCTGTGGGCTTAGTGTCTGAGAAAGTTCTCAGGTGGAAGTTCATGAACAGAGGGCTTTCTGCACCCAGGTCCCTGGTCTGATTCTCTGGGATGGCCTGTAAACTCTGCACCGATTCAGCCACTGAGGGTGCCTGGGGCAGACCAATTCCTGGAGGATGGGTCCGAGCCCTTGTCCCTGGGAGAACGTGTTTGGGGGCAACGGGGCCAGGGTTTGGGGTAACCCTCAGGAGAGACTGGGGGACCAGGTGTGTGTCCTTGATGTCTGAAGCAGGCCGGGGTCTCAGGCCAGAGCTTCTCCGGCATCTGACTCACTCGCCTCCATGCGGCGCAGACCCTGTCCTGGGAGCCACCTCCTCTGGACTGGGCGCAGAGCCGGCCCTGTCATTCGTGGGAAACTCCTGCTTTAGTGGCCAGTCATTGTCAGAGGCGTTCCCTGGACATCTACAGGGGCTTTGGAGAGATGTTGGAGAGGGGACATGTGGCAACTTAGCCTAATTGCCACCTCTGCCACCGTCGCAATGTTTCCTACAGGGGTCAAGTCTTTTTGTCCAGTTAAAGTCAAAAGGTAAAGGTACTTCTCCAAGCCCACTCTCAGCCCCCGGCTCCCATTCCTTTCTCTCCACCCAGCTGCCACAGACAGCAGATAGCAAGGGGCTCACCCAACTCCGTGAAAGCCAGCGCCCACTCCATCCCTCCCCCTACCACCTGCCCCAGCGCCAGCTCCCACACCCGGCCTCTCCCTCCAGGTCTCTGAGCTAATTACAGGCTTCCCTAAATGATTGGAAGGAAAAGCTAATTAAATCAGGGTTGGCCATCAATTCTGTGGCTAAGAACAGGCAGCCTGTCACCTCTTCCATTCCAGGGTCCCAACACCATGCCTTGGAGATTCCTCTGAGTTTGAGAACAGGGTTTTATTAGGGCTGATTTTAGAAAGAACAGGCATCGGGACCAAGCATCTCCCCGTCTCCTCTTTTTGCACCTTGTCAGGGTGGTACCTTGTGGGATCAGGTTGGGTCCTGAAAGACTGTGATGCAGCCAGGTCTGGGCAGCTAAGGGAAGGTGTCTGAGGAAACACTTTCTCCTGCTTCTGTTAGGAAGCCCTCACTGTTGGCTGTCTATGCACCCACTGACAAGACTGTGGGATGAGCAGAAAGCCCCACCTTCAACCCCAGTCCTGCCACTGGTTGGTGAATGCCCTTCAGCGGGAGTCTCTACCTGTCTGTGCCTCAGTTTCCTCATCTGATATAACAGTGTCTACCTGACAGCTGCTGGAGATTAAATGAGATAACATAAAAGCAGGCAGCCTAGGGCAAGTGCTGAGCCAGGGTTTGTTGAATACCTGCTGGCACAGCGCCGCGTGCATGTGACATAAACACCGAGCACTGCTGGTCCCCTCGCCCCTCTTGGAATCCCCACTTGTAACTATCAGTCATCATGGGACGAGGTGGATACGTTCCTCAAACCTCTGTGTGAATAAACGCATGGCATGTTTTCCCTCTGTGAGATGTCAGGGCTGCAGAGGTCAGAGGTGGGTGGGGCAGATGTTTAAGAGAGTTCCTGCCTCCCACGGCTGCAGTGCCTCTCAGCGATCACCCAGCCTGCTGTCTTCCACCTCTGTAAAGAGGGGTGCCCCCACAGAAGTCCCTGCGTGATGCTCAGCCCCTTGCTGCTCTGCTCCCCCATCAGCCATGTCCCTGCTACTCCCTCTAAGAGGCCAACGTCCAAGGTCACTTCATCGCAGTGACTGACGTGCTCAGTAAGGAGCCCCCAAGTCAGGAAATAAGTGGGGGTGAGCCTGTATGTGACTGAGGACCCACCTGTGTGCCACGTCTGAAGCCTGGTTTCAACCCTAGCTCGCTGCGTGATCTTGAGCATGTGACCCAGCCTTCCTGGGCCCCAGCTTCCTCCTCTGTAAAATGGGTGTGGTAATCTGTGTCCCTCCGAGGATGGCTGTAAGAATTAAGTGAATGCGTATGTACCAGATGCTTAGAAGGCTCTGGAAAGCCTTAGGCATTGCTCATATTTCAGAACTGGTAGCTCATAGACTGCCGACCACAGCCCACTGGCCGGTCTAGTGGCTCTCGTCTTCAGTGAGGCTCAGGGAACAGAAGCTGCATGACCACGGTCATCAGAAAGACATCCCTGCTCAACACTCTCCCCAAAGAGGAGGGTCTGACAGTGCCAGGGGAAAGCAGGGTGGGGCCAGGGCGGGGAGGCGAGGAGGCAAAGGCAGGGCCAGGCCTCCCTCTGTGGAGTTGGAGGTGGCTATAAATATGAGAGGCGAGGGGCTTTCTAACTAGGCCAGGAATGTGTGTTAGTCATTGAGGTCAGAACGGCCGAGACAGCTCTCAGCTGGGGGAGTGTATCCAGGAGGGCGCTCCCCCGGGTCCGGTGAAGCCGGAAGAAGGCTGTGCCAGGGTCACAGGTATCCTGGCACCCCCAGACCTTTCTAGGGGCCTCTCTGCCCCCTCTAGTCTCTGAGAAATCCTTCTGTAGCCCAGATCAAATCAACAGCCGAAACCACCCCATGGCCCAGGCCAGGCCTTCAGCTCCCAAGGGGCATCAACCAGAGCAGGTGAGGTGTGCTAAGAGGTGCGTCCTCTCTGCTTTAATAGCTGCGTTAAGAGAAAACTACAACCGATAAAGCAACCCCATGATCTTGTGGCTGTGAATGTTTAAGATAATACTAAGTGTATAGATTCTTTAAAGGGAAATTGATTTAAAGAAAAATGTGAAGCAAGCGCTAGAAGGTGTGAATGGTCTGCCACCCCCGCAGTGTGGGACCATGGCTCCTTGGCCATGGGAAAAGCAAACTGATGTGTCTCCACTGTGCCCAGTACCTGGTGCCAGCGCAGGCCCAGGAGCAGACTCAGGTCACCCTTTGGTGCCAGACCTCCACTGCTTCCTCACCTGGGGGCTTGGTCCCCTCCCTCATCTATCAGATGGGGTCAAGTTTCCTTCCCAAGGGCAGTGCGCGGAGTCTTGAGCTTACCCCACCTAAAGGTTTCCTTAGCTCAGCACCCAGCTCGGCATCCAGCTCCTTCCACAAACATTGGCTCTGATGACTGAAACGCCAAACCAGTGTCCTTACCAGGCAGGAAAGGAGTCCCGCCAGTACAGGGGCAGGGGTGAGGTGGGCAATAAGACTAGAACAGCTTTGCATTCAGGATCAGAGAAAATTCCCAGCACATACTGACTTCACCACTCTCATTTTGAATATGGGGAAACTGAGGCCTGCACACCACACCCCAGGAGCAAGGGTCCAGGACTCACTTGTCCAGTGAGACACAGCAGACCTCGGACCTGAGCTCTGGGGTCTCCTGGGCCTGCTGGGCCTGCCCTACCGGCACCAGCCAGAGCTGGGCCGTGGCCGCAGGAGTGTCCTCTCTTCACCGAGGCAGCGAGTCGAGCGCCTCGTTCTTCGTAGACCCCCTCTGACAGGTAGGAGCAGTCCTGACGTTTGTCATTTGTTATTTTTATCCCAACCTGTGAAGAAGAATAAAAACCTGTACAGAAGCTGACTATAAATAACAGGTTGGTAGTGGGTTTTCTTGTTGTTTTTTTAAAGCACGTCTAAAAATTGTAGGCTAAATCAACATTGCCCTTGCGAGTGGAATAGCAGCATCAGCATTAGCTTTACAACCAGTGAGCCACTTTCACATTCAGCAGACGAGGAAGCAAGGAAGGAGATGGGCAGTAAAGCCTGATGGGCCAGAGCCAGTGCAGAGCACTGTCGTTCCTGTGGCGGCTGGAGACGTCCAGCTTCTCTGGCGCCACATGAGGAGAAGGTGCAGGACCAGGACGGCCCCGGGGCCTCCTGTCTCCAAACGCACTGTTCACTGACTGCTGGGGGCCCTCAGGGGCCGCACGGGAGTGGAGGGGAGACACAGTAGACGCGGAAAGATCTGTGGAGAGGTGCTGGGCGTTGTACACCCTTCGAGAGGGCCGTTTGAGCCAGAAAACGGTGGCTGGGCTGCTGGAGGCTGAGAGGAGGAGGGCTGGGACGGGAGAAGGGGTAGAGGGTGACAGACAGTTAACCAACAGTTTTCTAGGCCAGGGTCACATCAGTGTCACCTCATCTGATGCTGAAATCCCCTTGGGCAGAGCCGCCAGCCTCAGCAAGCCCTGAGGTGGGAGAATAAGAGTCGTGCCCAAAGCAAGTTCCCCGGAGGGTGGACAGGGCGGCAGGCAGGCGGAGAGGAACCACACAGACAGGGGCGTCCAGGCAGCCGTGCAGAGCTGCTGCCCAGGGCTCGGTGGTGTGTTGGTCAGCGTTAAGGACTGCGTCTCCGGGAGGCGGGTGCCTTGCTTTGTAGTGTGTGCCCATTTCTGTGGTGTAAATCCTCCCACTCTGGCAGGCTGTGAGCTAGCGGGGTAAAGTCAAAGACACCATGAGCGCCGGCCAGCCAGCACCGCGGTGCCACAGCCCCACTGGGCAGGACAAGAGCCGCGCTGCCGGGGAGAGGTTCCTTCCGTCCTGTGTGCTTTGAGGGATGGGAGGAGGGGCTTGTGGGTGTTTCGCACTGTTGTTATTGGAGCATGTAACACAGGACAGGCACAGCATTGTACATGCCATCTCTCAGTTTATTCTTAATACGTTCCTTTGCGGTAGATGTTATTTCCATCTTACCAGGAAGAAACTGGGCTCAGAGAGGTGAAGTGACTCACCCGAGGTCACACAGCTGGTGAGTGGTGGGGTCTGGAGTTGAACCCAGGTGTGTGTGAGATCAGAACTCAGATCTCCAGCCAGGGTGGTTCTGGGACCTGAGTTGGGGCTGAGTTCTCGGATGGGAGTTCATGGGTGGGTTCTTCTGTAGAGATGGTGGGTGACAGCCACATCACACCACAGGGAAGGTGGATACCACCCTGGGGGGACTCCATTACCTTCCCCTCACCCTGGGGTAGAGGCATCCCCCTGCCTGGCTTCCCATAGGGTTCCCCATATCTCCCTCCTCCTTCCCTCTCTGTAACTAAGTGTCCTCCTACAAAACCCGGGCAGTCCCCACATGGCCAGATATGTGATAGGTGTTTGATTAATGCTGAGGAAAAGACGAAATCAACTGATGACATCCTCAGGTTCCCTCTCATTTTGCTTGATACCAGAGACTACCCTACAACTTAAAAGTGTTGTCTCCTTTGCAGACAAGAGATAGAGAGGCGAGCCAGACTTGACTGAATACCGAGATGTGCCTGCCAACACACTCATAAAATAGCAGGTACTGTGCCCATTTCTCAGATGTAGAAACTGAGGCCCTAGGTGATTAAGAGACTTGCTCAAGGTCACTGGAAGTAAGCTGCAGGGTTGGGGTTCAACCCTTTTTCTCATTGGTCCTCACATCCCTGTTATACTGCACTGTGTCCCCCAGAAAGAAATAACTCCTTAATCAGAGAAGCTGCCTACAGTTTGCCAAGACCGTTCCACAGCCTTCTTGTATTTCACTGTTGCAAATCAGTCCCTGGGGATGGCAGGACTGGTGGCTCGGGGAGAGGAGGGTGTCTCAAGGGAGCCCCCTGGCCTGCAGCAATTAGTCCCAACATGACCAACTCCTTGTTCTGTGCTCCACCCAGGGGCAGCCTGCTGGTGACCTTGTAGTGAGAGAGTCAACCTTGAGGGCAGTCCCTTCCGCAGATGGCCTGTAGAGTGCTGCAGGGTCTCCTCAGAGAGCCGCCATGGTGCCTGTCCAGACACTCTTTGGAGCCATCTCTGATAAAGACAGGCGCTAAGCAAGGTGGTCCCCCAAGGTGCAGGGGCTGAGGGCTCTCTGCAGCCAGTACCTGCCCCCCAGCCCTGACTCTGCTGCCGTGAGTCCCAGTCAGGACCACTCCAGCTCCCCGGCTATACCATGGAAGGCTGAGGTTCCAGAGGGCCACGGCAACCCCTCTTAGCCCAAAAGGCCCTGATCCCCCATAAACCTGCTCCACAGGCAGACCCCAAAGGGACTTCCCTCAGGGATAACTTTGGAGGCCACTGACAGAAGTTCAGCGGTACTGCTGCCATTCACCTGCCCCCTCTCCTCGCCAAGGCTCAGCTCCGGCCCACAGCCCACTTTTCCCTCTGCCTTCAGTCACTTGCTGCCACCCTGCCACCCCAGGCATCCCCCAGACCTATGAAGTTGTCTAGTTCAAATCCCAACACCAGTGACGAGCTGAACAGTCTTGGCCAAGTTACCTGAATTCCCTGTGACTGAGTGTCACCATCTGCAAAATGATGATTACAACAGGGACAGGAATCCAAAGATGCAAATATGGAAAGGTCTCAGGACAAACAGCACCAACAGGAGGCAGTCATTCAGCACCCTGACTCAGAGAGGTCCCTCCGCCCTGCCGTCTCCCAGCCAGCCTCCAGGGCCCGGAGGAGGCAGCTACATCAAGCCGGACAGCCATTAAGGGAGCATTGGAGGGAGACCTGAGCTCACAGCTCTTAACTCAACCACCAATGACTCCCGGAGAAGGAGCTCTGCTGGCCTCGGTTTCCCTTCTCTCAGGTGGCTCCCCTCAGCCCCCAGCACAAGTGGGACTCTGAAACTCTCTGCTGCATGTTCCTACCCTCCCTGCATGGCCCTGGCCAAAGGGATCTCCCAGTGTGGACCCCTCTCCTGCTTGCTCATGTGTCCCTGGCTCACAGTTGGCTTTAATCCTGATTCGCAGAAATGTGTTGCCTGTGGAAGGTGGGACGTGACTGTGGTGCAGCTGACAGTGCTGCAGAAATTTGTCATGTGGCAGGCCTCCTGTCACGGGTTTTGTTTTTTTCATCCTGCTGGTTCCTTAAAACCCTCTAAGTTTCCTCCTCCTCCCAGGTTAAGAACAGAAATCTGCAATGTGGTCTGCAAAGCCATTATCCATCACCTGCCCATTGCCTATACTCTTCCCCTCTAGGCATTCAGACTCCTTATAATTCCTTGAAAATTGCCACTCTTGCTAACCTCAGGGCCTTTGCACACGCCATTCCCTTTGCATAGTGCACTCTGCCCCCTCCTTTTACCTAGAGAATTCCTGTTCAACCCTCAGACCCAAGCTCAGGCACTATGCCCTTGGGAAAATTTTCAGTGACTCCTCCTCCACTCCCACCGAGATGGCCAGGTGCGCATGGCCTCTGCCCTCCATCTAATAGCCAGTGAATCTGCATCACCTGTGTGCCACATCATTTCACATCTGGGTGTAACTGTCTTGAGAGTCAACACATGGGCGTTTCTGCTCACTGCTGTATCCTCAGCACCTAGCACAGGACCTGACAAGGTGTCAGTGGGTAATTGTTGAACAGATGAGCTGCTAGAAGCAGGAAGCAGATGGCGCCTGGCCCGTGTTACAGATGAGGAGCCTAAGGCCAGACAAGAGTGAGGGCTTGCTGAAAAGCACACAGCTTGTTTGGGAGAGGGATCTGGGCTGGGTCCTCTGGGCTCAAGCTCCCTAGTTGGCCTCCTCCCTGGCCACTTTGGGTGCCAGAGGGGCTAAGGTTGGGGAGCCCCTTCTCATCACAGGAGGGGACTTGAGTGGCAGGGCCAGACTTTGGTGCCTTAAAGTCCTGGCCACTGGGAGAGTGTGGGAGCAAGCTGACAGCTCGCTGCCTCTGTGAGCCTCCCAGGAAGGACCTGAGTTCTAATGTCTAATGTCATCCTGGGCTTGTCGCAACACTGTCACCTCAGTCTCCTCATGAGTTAAGTAGCAGGGATCCTCTGCACCGAGAGGGAGAAGGGGGTTTGTGTATGTAGGCATGTGCATAGCATGCAGGGGAGCGTTGGTAGAATGCAGAAGGGTCCCCGAGGCCTCCATCCCTCCCTAGCACATAGTCAGGCTAGCCGGTTCATTCCTTACGTTCTGACTGGTAGCAGTCCCAGAGCTTGCAGCCTCCTCAGCTGCCATCCCATACGCCTGTCCTCTTCCCCTGCTGGGTCCCCACAGCCTCCTCACGGGAAGCCAGTCAGAAGACAGCAGGCTGCAGTGCAGACAACGCAGGGTGCGAATGCCACACAGCTGTGCACCCCTGAGCAAGCCCCTCATCCTCTGGACTTCTTCCTCACCTCTGAGTTGAAAGACTGATAGTCCCAAATCCTCTTGCAGTAGAAGTGAAAAGTGAATGACAGCTCATGCAGTAAGTGCCTGGCACATAGTAGGTGCTCAGTGAATGACAGGTGACCTTTCCCCTTCTGACATTCCTGGATTCACCATCCCTACTCCTTCTGTCCCCTCCTTCCTTCTCCTCTTCTTTCAGGAGACAGCCTTCCAGCAGAGATGAAAACACACACACATACACGCACACACGCACACACACACACACACACATTAGAGACCCAAGCATAAGGCCTCACATTCAGTGAGAGCTGAATAAATATTTGCTGAGTGAATAATCCAAAGAAATGAATCACTAATGGTAAAATGTCAGGCTGAAGGTAGTCAGGAGAGAGCACTGAGGAATAGGAGTTCCTTCCTAGGTGCTTAACTCACCCTGAGTCCAGCCCTGGATTCAAGCATCCTGGACTGAATTGGGATGTCTCTGGACAGGGGTATCTGAATAAAATCTGGTCTTCCTTTCCCCTTCCCAAGCTAGCCATACACAGGGAACCCCATTCATTCGCAAGCCCAGGAAATAGACACTCGTAAACCAGGATCTCCAAACAAGTTCAAAAAATATTTCTGGAGCCACAGATTGATGCTAATACCAGTTCAAAACCACCACAGCAGTTGCTTTTTCATTCAACAAACCTGCACTCAATCATTATTTATTGTCCCTAGTACTGGGGATGCAACAACCAAATGAGACCGCTTTCTTCTTCCCCCAAGTCACCCAGTCTGTGGGAAAAAAGTGAGAGATGCGCATAAAAAGATGAATTACAACAAACCCTGCTTGGGGAGTAGGAATAATGGAGGATCAATCAGGGGAGGATCCATGGAGGAGGGGTTGTAGAGGTTAGTCTTGCCAGGTGTGTAGGAGATCGCCAGGCAAAGAAGTAGTAGAAGGGGAGCTGCATGCAAGCAGAGAGGCATGGAAATGCAAAGGTGTGTTTGAGAAGCAGGGGAGGCTTGGTGCGAGGAAAGTGGACAGAGAATAATGGAAGGACTCTGGAATAGTCATCCAAGCCCTGTGAGCCTTGATAAAGGAGTTGAAGTTTTATGCTGAGAGCACAGGGGAGCCAAAGAAGGATTTAGAGGACTATGTAAAGTTCCCTAAGGTGCCGGGGATGGATAAATGCAGGGGTAGGGTGTGGAGGATGGCAGAAGGGGCAGGGAAACCAAGTGAAGAGGCAGGATTGACAGATGGGGGTGGGCATTTTGTGTGTGTGTGTGTGTGTGTGTGTGTATGCACACTCGCGCCCATGTATGTGGACACACACATATTGACAGAGCAGCATCAACCAGAAGGGTTAGTGGGGATGAGACCTCGTTTCCGGGCCCGGAAGAGGCTGCCTCTCTAGGGAGTCCTCTGAGAGTTGCTCTGATTCCCCAGACTGCCATTGTGCCCATTTTGCAAATGAGAAAACTGAGACTCAGGGAGGTAAGTCATATACCCAAAGTCACTGAGCAGGTAGATGAAGGAGCAGAACCCAGGTCCATCTGACCACAAAGCCTCGGCCCAAGATCAGGTTGGCTGAGGGAGTTTGGTCCCTGGTGGGAGTGTGAGTGGGGCTCCAGGGTGGCTGAAAGGGAGCCTTGGGCTAAGCCAGACCATACGGAGCACCTCACGGTCATGGCCTTGAGTCTGGTGCCTCCAAGGAAAGGCCTATAACTCCAGTGGGACAGATCTGAGGTCAAGTTTTGGCTCTGCCCTTCACTGGCTCTGTAACTTCTAAGCAAGTCACTGAGCTCTCCAGGCCTCAATGTTATCTTCTGTAAAATGGAAAGAAGCCCAGTCTCTCTGAGGGTGGTTGTGGAGGCCAGACCAAGGGGCAACCAACAGAGAGTGCAGATCTCCCAGAGAAGACACCTGGCCTCTGACTGCATCTGGCTCTACCTCCCTCAGACATGTCTGGACCTCCCTTACCTATCTCCCTGATAAACTGCCTCTATCAGGCTGGACCAAATTCCCCACCCCCTATCCCTAGGGCAACTGACTGTCACCATTTCCCTATTCCTTGTTCAGCCCCAGGACCTGTCCCCAAGGGACAAAATGTAGTCTGGTCAGTTAAACACTGTTTGAAAATCATACAGGACTGTCTCTGTCTCTGCCCTGTTTCTGGTACCTTCCCCCAACCCTGACCCTCAGTCTGTGTCCACCATAAGCTCAAGCCTACTGGAGGTAGAAACGACCAGTAACTCTCCTGGCAGGCCTCCTTCTACCCCTCTCCCCCACTTCCCTGTGGGTGACCCTGACCTGCTGTTTCCTACCTTCCTGGAGTTACGACACTAACACCATTGTTTGTCTGATTTTGTAACACCTCTGCCTGTCCAGTACCCCCTGCTACCCCACATATCCTGGAAGGACAGGCCAGATGCCCAGGTGTGACTGCTGCAGGAAGGGAGACCGAGGGGCAGGCCAGGGGTGGATATCAACAGCTTCAAGATGACCTTGGGTAAGCTGCTTAACTCCTTAAGGCCTCAGTTTGCTCAAGTGTAGCACGGGAGAACTGGACAGCATCCTTGAATGTCCTCCTAATTCTGACATTTGATGAATGAAAATCACACAGCAGCAGATCCAGTGACACCTGTACAATGGCACTGGGGGCTGGGGTTCTGGAGACACTGGATGTAGCCCCAGCCCATGAGACAGAGGTGTAGACCACAATAAGGAGGTGTAGACCATGGTGTGGTCAGAGGTAGGCCGGAGGCATGAACTAATTCTGTCGATGGGATAAGGAAGGAGTGTCTGAGGAAGGAGTACTTGAGTTGGACTTTGAAGGATGAGTAGGAGTTCATCGGCCAAGCATAAGGAAAAGCTTTCAGGCTTTGCTAGTCAACATCTGGACTGTCTCAGGAGTTAGGGGTGTCGACGCAGAGGCAGAAGAGCACCGGGCCTGAAACGCCAAGGAGCTGGGAGATTAACTGGATGCCAGTTCCGGTCTGAGATTCTGAGAATTAAAGTCCATGGGCACCTGACAGGTTGGTGTCCATTGGTGAAGGCCCAGCCCACCCCAAACAGGGCCTGTGAGCAGGCAACATGCAGGATGTTCAAGTGGACAGTGTGGGGGCCCCTACCAGCCCCCATCGTGCTGCCACTCATGCAGGGTGCCCTGGTCTTGGCGGCCTCAGGCCACATCACAGCCTTTCCTGACTGAGGAACATCCTAGCCACACATGCACCTGAGCCACACACAGCCTTCATACCTGTGACTTAGGCGCTCACGGCTGCCACTCCAGTGGCAATCGTGAGGATCAACCACTTACTTGACTGTTTTGTGGTGGCCTTTGCAAAGGAGAAAGTGTGCTGGACATGGAAGGGATTGTCATTGCTGAAACGCAAGCTAATAACCTGCCCCTGAGGAGCTGTTTTGCAGTCAGGGAAGGTGGCTGCCCCCAGTGAGGATGCAGCCACAGTGGTGGGATTTCTAGCACATTCCATTTGCTCCAAGCAGTGAAGAGCCTGTTACCCTCTGCCCTTCTTTGCCCACCCTCACCCCAACCATCTCAGAATACTTTTCTTGGTCCCATATGGTGGCAAGAGCAGCCTCCAGGCCCTGGGGAAGGGGGAACTCCTGGCCTGGCTCAGCCTGAGCCGGGGGGGGGGGGGGGCTGACTTAGAATCTGCCTAGAGAGGGGCCAGCAGAGTAACCCCATCTGTACCCCAGAGAAGGGGCAGGTGTGGGAGTTCCCTGTCCTGGACTGTTGTAGAGATGAAGAGCCTCTTCGAGGGGTGTCCTGAGCTGATCTGTCAGAACCCCAAATGGTGCCTTCCTGCCCCCGTGGAGCCCAGGGCCCCCCCAGCCCTGGGCATGCTCAGCTTCTCAGCATTCTCCCTGCCCTGAGACCACTCTATCTGGCCCCGGGGCAGAAGGAGCCTCCTTGGGGTGGCAGGGGTGGGAGGCTTGGGGTTGCTAGGGCAGTGAGGAAAGCGGGTGTCAGGGTGGTCCTGTGGCCAGGAGACTGCCACTGGCACTCCTGGCTCTGCCTCCTGCGGCCCCTCTGCCTGACCGGGTTCTGATTTTGGTGCAGTGCAGACTTTCAGCTTAACAAGACAAATTGATATTCTGTGCCAGGCCAGGGATAGAGCGGTAGCTTGGGACGCTCGGACGGGCAGCTCAGAAGTGGACAGGAGCAGGGCTGGGGACAGGGCGAGGGGACAGATCTTCTCTGCTGCCTCCTGGGACAACCCCAGCCCAGACCCTCCCCACCCACATCCCCTCATGATGACAGGTGCCTTGAGACAGGTTCTGAAGGTCCTTCCACCTTCAAGGTCTTCCTCCCAAACAGGGTATCCCTCCTGGAGTGGGCAGGGCTGTGGACTCTGGACAGGGGACTTGTGAATCCAGTAGAAGCCCCCTTACTGCTCTGACCTCCTCACCTTGCTGCTAAGGCTGTCCTCCCAGCAGTCTGGATTTAAAGGGGCAGCAGGTCTGCCAGAGATGAGACAGGAAGAAGAGGGCAGCTGGCTAGGGGGATTCCATTCCTGCAAACACCTCACTGGGGGCCTCTGGAGGCCCCCGGACATTGTCAGTCTCCCCAACATGGTCAGCCACAAATGCCCCTGCAGATTAGGGTTATGCAGGAGACATATGCAGACAAACTGCCAGGGGACCTGTCAGCAAAAAAATGGCCTCTTGAGGGGGTCTTCTGGCAGACCTGCAGGCAGGTGAGAGGGGTGTGCACATGGGTGGGGCAGCTGGGCTGCAAAAGGCAGTGTGGGGCTTGCTGAAGGGGCTGGCTCTGCTGGTCCCCCACCACAGATGTGTTGAGTCTCTGTGGAGTCCACTACTCCCTTCATGTGACCTTTGCCCCCCCAGGTCTGGGGGTGTCCTAATGAAAAAAAGGGGAACAGAGCCCCCTACCCAGCCTCACAAGTGCCCCAGAAAGTAGGGGATGACTTAGGACCTTTAAGCAAAATCCTCGCCTCTCCGCTGCGACTCCCCCCAGCTGCCACCACTCATAGGACCCCCTCCCCTCCATCCTAGCCTCACCATGCCCTTGACATTCCCTCCTACTTCTGGGGAGCGGGCATATTCCTGGGCCTCTGCCAGCATCAGTTCCTTATGATCCCGCGGGAGGAATTAAAACCGCAAACAACACCGTGGTGGTTCGGTCCACGCACCCCGCCCCCCACTGCTCCCCCGGGCCCCCAGCAGAGCCGGCCCTCCCAGGGCCTCCTCGGCAGCGGCAGCGGCAGCGGCAGGGGCGGCCCCTGCCTCCCCCGAGATTGCTGGCTGCCGGCGAGCTGCTCCGCTAGGAGCGCGCCGGCGCCTCCGCCCCCTGCCCCCCACCTGCTCGGGCAGGATGGTACAGTCTACAGCGGACCGCACGCGGGCTGGGCTCGGCGCGCCACCAGCTGCCGCACCGCGATTCCGGGGACGCCTGGAACCCGTGCCGGATTTGTGGTGATTTTCGTAGCCAAGTAAGTACCGGCATCCCCCAGCATGAGAAAATAAAAAATAAAAAGCGCCCCACTCCGCTCTCCCCTTCCTCCTGCACCCATTTTATTTTGTTGCATTTCATTTGATTTTTCCAGCGCTGATGGTGGTGGCGGTGGCATCCGGAGGTGGGGGGGTGGGAGCCGGGCTTGTTTATCTGCATTGGGAGCCGCCGCTGAGGGAGACACTACAGCGAGGGTCCGTGTGCCGCCGGGAGGGCTGGGGCTCTTGGGACACGGGAAAGGGGGCTTCGGACAGGCGGATGCTGGAGGTCTCAGGTAGAAGCCTGCGGCTTCTGGACAGCCAGTGCCCCCTTGGATGTTATGCAAGGGCCAGCAAGCCAGTGGCAGGGAGCAAGGTTTTCTGTCCTCTGAGCAAGCGGAGTTCCGGGGAGACGCAGAGGACCAGAGGGTGCCCCCTGCCCACTGGGCAAGGGGTCCAGGAAAGAGAAAGAGGGAGGACCCCACAGAGGGTCCCCTTGGTGGGGTGAGCTGCTATACTGCTGGGACCCACCAGGTCAAGCCATGTGGTAGCAGGGACGCGTGTCTGGGTCCCTCAGATGGCCAGGAAAGGGGCAAGAGTGGGATGGCCAGGCCATTTTGCAGCAGTCATGCTGGGTGGTGGAGTTGGCACTTTTGGCCCAGAAGCCCAGTTCCTTGGCCAGCCTCGGGGGGTCTCCGGCAAGTGCTAGGCACCTGGGCTCCCCCCCACCCCCCAGCATCAGGATTGGGAAATCCCACAGGGGTGTCCACAGGGGGGCTGCTGCAGGTAGCCACCCCTTTCTAGTCAAGTGGCCGCTCCACACCACAGCTGTCCTCGGCTCCCCCAGCTTGTATGGGGAGGGGTCTCTGCAGCTGGCCAGCCCCAGTTAGGCAAAGGCCCCCACTCTGGGGTCCTGGGGCCCCATGCAGAGACCCAGCCTGGCTCGACCTTCAGAAGGGTAAGTGAGCAGGTGCGCTCAGCCAGCAGAGGGGCTTGGTGTGATGCCCAGTGGCCCTCACCCCACACAGAAGGGGCTCCCCTTCTTGCCTGCATTGCTCTCCAAATCGCTGGGAGGAAGCAGAGCTGACGTTGGGGCATTTCCAGGAGCGGCGGGCGCCATCCGGAGAAATTCTCCTTTGACGTGTGCAGTAGGAGGGGGCTAGGAGCTCCGGCCGGCCGCGGGCTTCCGCTGCCTGTTAACTTGGTTGAAGGAGCAGCGGCTGGGAAGGGGCTACGGCTCTGGGGGAAGCTTACAGGGGAGCCAGAAGAGAGAAGGTGTTGATTGCCCGTCTCATTTGCCACCGTTTTGCTGGCTGTGCTTCTCCTCAGAGCGCGTAGATGGCACAGATGCACACACAGTGTAGTGTACATGGTAATGCATCGTCTGTGTTCAAATCCTGTACATACATACGGAAACTCGTGATCACAGCTACACCCGGCACATCCCAGCAGGCCATCTGCCCACCTGCAATATGCAGCGCGTGCACACACATGCGCACGCACACGCGCACACACACCTGTGAGCGCAGCATACCCTTACACACATGTGGCACTAATAAGAATGCACTAGTAAGTGGTTTGCACATGGGTACGTTGGCCTGCACATGGTGCCCTGAAGCAGCCACAGAGGTGGCGTGTGTCCATGTGGTCACTGGCAGCCTGTGTGAAAGCCACAAGCACACACATGTGGCATCCCAATGCCAGCTGCACACTGCCCATGCTTAGCAGACACACCACCTCTGCATCATGCACACAGGTGAACGTAGGTTGCACACATACGAAGACGGCCCCGGCGCTCAGACGCAGCACCTCTGCGGATGCTGCACACACCGCCCCTCGTCTTCCACCATCCTCTGTGGCAGGGAGTGCCTCTGTGGGCACTGCAGGGAGTCTTGCCCCTTGGGGGACTGCCCTGAGGACTGAGAGGAGGGCCAGCTCACATCCCAGGGAGCTGTGATTGGCTTGGCTGGGCCATCTCAGGTTAGTGATGTTCTGCAGAGAGAGCTGCCTGGAGTTGGAAAGGAGACAGAGGAGGGAGAAGGGGCATCTGCTGCCTGTGGCCAGACCAACAGGAGCCTGGACCAGCCCTGCCAGGCTCCTTCTCTGGAAACTGTATACTGGCACATTGGTGTGGGGTCTCTGAGAACTAGGGCTCAGGACACCTCAAAGTCCCCTTCAGATGGAAGGTCAGAGAGCTGCCCATAGCCTCTGTTTGTGGAGACTGTAATGCTGCTTCCACTGCCCGCCCCCAGCCACGCACAAGCACAGGTTGGGGGGCGAGGGCAAATAATAAGCCAGCTGTCATTCGCTTTGCTAATCGCTGTCTCCTGTAGCCCTGCTCTTCCCATGCCACAGAGGAGGAAGATACACAGAGAAGTGAAGACGCTTAACCAAGGTCACACAGCCGGGACACGCAGAGACGGGGTGGAAAACAGGCCCCGGGGCTCCCTGCCTGCCCTCTGAGACCCTCCCTCCCCTCCTGTTCGAGGCCAATTCCTATTTGGAATGCCAACATCTTGAGAATCAACAGGCTAAGAACGTCACAGTTTGGGAGCAAATCTCTAGGAAAGAGCCCAGAGGGTCTCTTGCAGGGAAGGTAGAGCCGTCCCCAGGCAGGCGTGGTGCTATCCTAGGCAGCCAGCCACCCTGACCTGTGGAGTCCATGGCACCTAGAACTCCAGAGCAGATGTATGCACTCTGAAGCGACCTAGTCTGGGCTTATGTATAAGGAGGAAACAGACCTGGCCAAGGTCACAGGGTACCCTCCAGAATGTGGGAGCCTTACCCTCCCCCCAACCCATGGCAGGTTCCCGGCAAGAAGCAGCAGGGCCGCCGTGCCTCTGGCTTTCCCCAGGTGTTTGACTCCACGTTAAAAGGAGGCCACAGGCCCAGCCCTGCTCCTGACCAGCAGTGTGACCTTGGGCAAATTGTTTGTCTCTGACCCACAGTCTCCTCATCTATGGTCAGGGCCTGCCTGATGCCGCCCTGGCTCCCCCACAGCTGTCTGAGAGTCTGTGCACAGAAGTGTGACTGGTGTCAGGGCCTGGAGTCAGGGGTGAGCTCTGGCTGCTGCTGTTGGCCAAGGTCAGGAGGAGAGGCAGGCAAGAGAAATCTCTAGACTGCTAGGTCTCACCTTACTGACCTAAAGAATCACCTGATGAGGGGCAGGTCTTTGCAGCCCCCCTCCCCACCCCAGGAATTCAGGGCTGCATTTTCTCAGATGCCCTGGATTCTCAGCTCTCAGCCTGTGTAGCCCAGGTCACTGAGGCGCTGGCGAGCGAGTGGGCGTGGTGGAGCTCAGGGCTCTCCGCCTGGGGCAGGCCTGGGCATCACGCAGTTCCCCTGCTCCTGCCACATCTGGGGCGATGGCATCACCTGGCAAGTCGGCGGCAGAGTGAGGCCGAAGCCCGGGTGTCCCTCCAGCTCACCAGTCCCCTCTCCTACCCCAGTCCCCGGCTCCACCCTGCACAGATAAATCAAATTTTCTAGAGGCAGGTTGGCCTTCAAATCCCAAAGGAAGGTTTTCTTCTCAGCAGTATGACTGGGAGGGGTGACCCAAAGCAACTCAACAGGGCCTGGGGGTCACATCCTGGTGATGGCAGCCTTAAATCCATGGGGGAAACGGCCCCTCTTCAAGGGGGACAGGTGTAGAGCAGAGCTGTTGGGAAGATTTCAAATCATGCGTGTGAAGCAACTGGCACATACTAGGTGTGGGGTCAAGATTGATGGCCCTGGGGGACCCTGAGGTGCAGTATGGGGCTCTTGTCAGCTACTCCAGCTCCCAGAGTCATCAGGAGGGACTGAGGTCCTAATGCTGGGGGCCATATGCACACAAGTCGGAGTGAGGAGGCTGCCTCCCCTCTCCCACCTGGAGCCCACAGAGTGGGAGTCAGGGGTGGGTCTTCTGCCTGGAATCTGGGCATCCAGCCCATCCTGCCCTTGCCATGTCCAGAACATTGAACCTACAGTAATTGACTTCTCTCTCCCAATGTGAGCCTCAAATGGGAATTATTTAGAGAGAATGTTCCCTGGACAGAGACTATCAGAAGTCTGACTTTACCCCTCTAAGGTCTAGAAGCAGGTGGAATCAATGGCATTCAGGCTGCAGGGAGGGGCCTTGATTATCCCATCTATCAAATGGGTCCATGAGACTATTGTAAGGACAAGTGGGAGACATAATGGACATACCTGCTGGACTCACCGTGTGGCCCATGTTTGGCTCAGGGAACGGAAGTTGTTGAGATTAAGAATGAGTCTGGATGAGAATCAGATGTGTGAATTCAAAACCTGCCTCTACTGCATCAGGGCGCCCTTGAGTCAAAATCGTGTGCTTTCCAAATCTGGGGTTTTGATCTATAAAGTGAGAGTGTGCTCCCTACCTCGGGCTTCTGTTTGATGACAGTGAAAACAGGTGACATTGTCGCTGCCTCCTGAGAACCTCTTGTAGGCCAGGCAGTGTGCTGAGGGCTCACCGAGTCTCCAGCAGAAAGCCTGCAATAGAGGGAGAGCTTTTTCAAGACTGAGAAGCCTCATACACACCCCAGAAAACTTCAACAGGGTCGGAAGGTAGGAAAGCAAGGTGGCCAGGCCTGCTGGGGCCTGGGAGGTGGGCAGGGCTGGGGTCCCTAGACTGCAGAGGTCCGATTACAGGGGAGGAGGCCTTGTCTGAGGTCAGGCACTGGTCGGTGACCTTGGACAAGTCGTGTTGGCCCCATTTCCATGCTTCCCCTTGAAAGAGGGATGGTGATTCTGCCACCCCATGTCTCAGTGAGGGCAGATTCTCCCCACAGCAGGCCCAGAGGGGTGGGTCCAAGACACTGGCAGTCTGGGACAGTAGCAACTCCAAGAACAGTGATAGCCATTACGTCCGTTTCCTGTGGCCACAACAACGGTACCACTAGCTGTGGACATAGGCAGAGAGGTCTGGAAGCTGCACATCTGGCACCCAGGTGCCAGCAGGGGTGGTTCTTCTGGGGGCCCGAGGGGGAAGCCGCACTCGCCTCTGTCCCAGTGGTCCCCGTGTTCAGTGGTCTGGAGCCTTATGGCTCCAGTCTCTGCTCCCATCTTCACGGCACCACTTCTCTGTGCACATCTGTGTCCTCGCCTCCTATAAGTGCATCAGTCATTGGACAGGGCCAGCCCTAAGCCCGGGATGATTTCCTCTCAAGGACCTTAATGACATCTGCAAAGACCCTATTTCCAAATAAGACTGAATTCTGAGGCTCCAGGTGGACACAAAGGATGGGGCACTACTCAACCCGCTCTGGTCACTGCTATTTATTGTTTGTTAGTAAATCCTTTACAGAGTGTCTCATTTCTTCCTGTCACGCATTTTGCAGATTGAGAAACCAAGACCTGGGGAGGTGACAAATGTGTCTGAGTTACACAGCACGTGAAGGAAAGCTGGGATTTGAACCAGGTCTCTGTCCACCTTTTTGGAACTGGATAGGGTCTGCCTACTGTCATTAGAGGGTGGGACTCCAGCCAGCCCCCAAGGTCTCCTGGAGAGAAGAGCAGGGGACAGCCCAGGAGCTCAGGGGTGCGGGGGCCCCTGAGACCAGCACCACATATAGCCCCTTCTCATCCCTGCCATGTACTCTCTGCAACCCTCAGCATCCTCATCTGGAGAATGGGGGTAGCAATACAAACCTTGTGGGGTGGTCACCAAGTTCTAAAATATTCATCGTAAGAGTCATTACTATTAGCACAAATGTATCCTCAAGAGCTTTACAAATTTTTTTTTTCATTTCATGTGTGGGAGGGTAATTGCTTATTCTAAGCCAGATCTTAATAAGTAGCTGTACCATTAAATAGCTGCATGTGGTTGAACTAATGACTTAACCTCAATTTTCTTCTCCATAAAATGGGGGTATGTTAGTACCCATGTTCCCGGTTATTGTGAGAGACAAGTGGGGTTCCAGTGAAGTGCCTGGCCTGGGTTATGGTTCTGTTCAAGGCTCAAGGATGTCTCCTCATCTGGAAAACAGGAGCGATAATGATGTTGCTGTTACCGATATGCTGTTGTATAGTGAGGGCTGTGGAGTAATGCCGAGGACGCCCTGGACTCGGGCCATATTTCAGTGGCCTCAGACCTGACTCCAAATCCTCAAAGGCAGTGCTGACTGCTGTGTGATTCTGAGCTAGTAACCTTGCCTCTCTAGGCTCAGCATCCTCACATTTAAAGTGGGATTGAAAAATCAGCCTCCCAAGAGCACATGTGACATGGCAGATAGAAAACTGTCACAAATAGGTACCCGATCATGCCAGGCACTCAGAATATGTTGAACTTCTGTCCTGCTTCTAGGGAAAGGCCCCCAGAGGGGTTACTTCCTTAAAGGTGTCATTAGAGGGAGAAAATCTTCGTCCAACAAGGGTGAAGGTGGGCTTTGCAAAGACCCAGAGAAGTCAAACACTGGTGGGACTTGCCTGTGGAAGGAAGCTGTGATGGGTGACCTATTTGGGGTCCAAGAACCAAAGAGCTTTCAAGGAAGGAAGAGGTATCTCTGAGGCTCCCAGGCCCACCAAGGGCAGCTTTCTATAAGGTGGTGACGTGCTCCACCGGTCCCTGTCTGGCGGCCCCAGGGGCCACTTTGGAGGAGCCATGGGGAATGTTTTCCAGAGATGCTCACTCTAGCCCGGTCCCACAAACGTGCCTCCCGGCGTGTGAGCTTCGGCCCACAGGGGTCACAGGTTGGTGACCTGTCACAGTTTCTGTCTAGATGGTTGTGTGTGGAGGACTTTTGGGAACTCATGTGGGGGTGTCCCCCAGCCTGCCTAAAACCTCTGCATTGGGTGAGGGCCAGAAGTTAGACAGAACAGGGGTGCTGGGACCCTGTGGACTGAGTCTTCTCAAGTGTTTAATCTGCCTGCCGGCAGGGCACACTCTCTGGAGAGCCAGATCAGCCTGACATACACAGTGATTGAGGACAATGTTGGGTCCAGTCAGGCTTGGGCACTGACCAGCTTGTGTCCGTCCCTGAGCTTTAATTACCTCAGCTGTAAAATGGAGACAGCAGTAGTGCCTACACTGAAGGGTTTAGGTGATGAAAACTGGCTTGCAGGCATCCCCCAGATGCAGGTTTCGCTATCTTTGAGATGGGGGTGCCTGCTATAACTGGGACCACATCACGGTAGAGTGAGCATGCCTTTTCTTTCTTAAATATACGTAAGGTAATAAAGCATCTCACGATGGGTGCATCTAGATTCGGTGAAGTGAGGCAGATAAGGTAACCTTTAAAGCAATTGGAACAGGGCCAACAGGCTGATGGGAACAAGCCAGTCTCCCAGCTACCTCCCCTCCTCCATCACCTGGGACCTTGGGTTCCTTTGTGCACCTCATAGGAGCCTTCGTCTCCTCTTCTGAAATAATAGGCAAGAGAATACTCACCTCCAGAGTGTTGTGAGAAGTCAACAAGCTTATGTGTGTACCACATGCCCAGCAGAGGGTCTGTATGCAGGTGCTTCATAAATGGCCTCTCAAACCAAACACCAAGGGTGGTGGTACGGGGAGGAGTTTAAAGTGCAGACTCTGGGATTTCAGTTCCTTCTCCACCACGTCCTTGCTGGGTGACCTTGTGCAAGTTTCTTACTTCTCTGTGCCTCAGTCTCACCATCTGTAAAATGGGAATAACAAAAGTTTTCCAGTCTTGGGATTTCCGAAATAATTTAATAAGATTAGACTGCTGAGAGCAGTGCTTGGCAGAAGCCTATGTAATTATTATTTGATGAACTTCTAATGAGCTTCAATCAATGGTATCGAAAATAGATTCCGGACTCAATAAAATAACAATAGAGATGCACTCAATTCACAGATGGGACAGCCGAGGCCCAGGATGCACCCAAGGTCATGCAGCCAGCTCTGCAGAGCTGGGACCAGCCCCCAGTGTCCAGGTACCAACCCGATGTTGCCCCCTGGCTCGTGTCAGGCTGGGACTCTGATTCCTACAGAGAAAGGAATTCTTGCCATGGGTGGGAGGGTTTCTAAAAGCCGTTGCAGCCAGACACGTCATCTGCTGGATCGGGGTTCTCGTCAGAAGTGGCTTCCTCCCTGGTGGTTCTGCCTGTTTACCCGCGGCTGAGCTGGCCCAAGGTCAGCAGGGCTGCCCGCCGCCCCACAGGCCTCCAGCCCATGCTCTCCTGGCCTCTGAGTGCCTCCTTGGAGGCTGCTGCAGAGCTGACACAGCGAAGCTCCCTCCTGCAGAGAGCAGAAGCCCCTGCTGGCCGGCTGGCCTGGCTGCACCAGCGCCAGGCCCCAGAGTAGATTGGGGCAGGAGGAGGAGCGGAGACCTGGGTGTAGCCAGGCCTTGACAAACAGCCTGAGTGACTATGGGTCAGTCGCCGTCCCTCTCTGGGCACCAGCTGCCCTTGAAACAAGGACATTAGGGCCCAGAGGGACCCCTGGGACTTTAAAGATCTAAAATTCAGCTTTGGGGATATTCAAGGTGATACGGAAGAGATGGGATTGGAGAGAAAGAGTCAGTGGCTGTGTTTTTAATGGAGCTGGGGGTTGAGGTGTGTGCACATCCATATGGATCCTGCGTGGGGAGTCACTTGGGGCCCAAGACAGCGGCAGCTCCTGTTCATCCCAGGACAAGTCCCTGGAGAAGGGGGCAGCCGAGAGCTGCAGCGACCATAGCTGGGGTGCAATATCTGCAGGCTGCTGAGGAACCCAGGTGCAGCACTGATACTGTCCATGCTGTCGTGTGTATTTGCGCTGCAAAGCTTGCTGAGAACCAGTCTTTTCTTAGCAGCTATCTGAAGGCAGGAGATTAAGAGCTCTTTAGGCCACTTCTAAATTTATCAACTTACATGACTCACTTCAGATTAAAATGAGGCCCTTCTCACCATCCCACCCAGCCAATTGTGAGTTTCCAGGCTTGGAGTCTCTTGAAGAGGGGATTGAATGCAAATCAATAAAACCAATATTGGCCAAGCCTTCCATATGTGCCAGGCATGTGCTGGGCTCATCTCTGAGCCCAGAAATGAATTGGTGCTTGAAACAGCTCTTTGTGGGGAGCAGAGGAGCCTCAGGAAGAAGGTGGCAGCTGATGGCAGAGGCCCAGACAGGAGGCTGGACTCTGAGTAACTTCCATGCATGAGACTTGGCCTTTCCAGCCACAATCTTTGGATCTCACTGGGTCTCAGTGTCTGCATCTATTAAATGGGCCAAGGTAGAGAGGAAGAGGTCGGTGGTCCCAGGCACCCCTATGATCAGGCATTAGTAAAATTAAGTGTGCCTGGGCCTTGGAGTTCAGGGCTGTTTCTGGGTGTTTCTCTGTCCCTTCACAGTCCTGAGTCTGCCTGGACCATCCCAAGGGAAGGGAATTCCAGCAGCTTCCCTCGTGCGGGGACCTCTCCGGTAGGACCACAGGCAGTAAAGACAAATGCAAAGGCTGTTATGGAGAGTGACCAGTCTCTCGCTGGGCTCCCCCTGCGCCTTCAGGGGCCCCTCAGTAAGAGTAGCAGCCATCTTCTCTCCACGTGATTCCCCCGGTAGGTGCTGTAGCGTCTGCTTCCTCGGCCACTCCGGCCACTCACAGGGCGACCGGACAGAGGAGGAGGCCTGGGGCACTGTGGACAGGGCTCATGGCAGGAAGGGCAGAGCCTGAGGAAGCTGTTGCTCCTCAGCCTGCCAAGCACGCTGGACTCCGGGGGAGATCGAGGCCCAGAGCACAAGGGCCGGGGAGAGACCAGAATTCCAGGACTCTGACCGTGGTCTCAGCCACCATCCCAAAAGCTCATCACCACCCAACCCTCCAGGAGAAAGTGTGAGGCCTTGGCTCAGACTGTGAACCAGGAACAGAGCCTTTTAGACCTGGTCGATGCCCCCATCACAGGGGTCACAGGGGCAAGTTCAGGGGCCCCCAAGGCTGACCCGTCAGACATGAGTTGCCCGAAGCCCAGGAATCGATCGCCTCCTTGGCCTTCATGCTCTCTCCCTAGCAACACCTGGGTGGCCCTCCTCAGGCTGCAGCCACACTGTGTCCATGTTTTGGTGCGAGAGGACCATTGAGGGAGCTGTGGCTGAAACCTCAGCTTTGCCACAGACAAGCTGTGTCCCCTGGGTGAGTTACTGCTCCTCCTGAGCCGCACGCAGTTCTCTCCCCTCTGTAGTGAGAGAGACTGCCGCAGCCCTTGTGGAGACCATGCAAGGTGGAGGGGAAGGCCCTGTGCAGCCCCAGCCCGAGGCCTGCTAACTGCCTGTCCGTCCTGTGGGGGAGGCATTTGTAGCCTCACTTTCCAGCTGGGGACACAGGTCCCTCAGAGAGGTCAGGGACTCGCCCCTGGTCACTCGCCCCCGGGTTAGCTAGCAATAGAGTTCTCAGTGGGAGCTGGTCAGTTCTTGCACTTTGAGGGGCTTGTTCTTATATTCTTGGGGCCTCAGCAGACAGCCAAGGGCACTGTCCAGAGAGGATTTTCTGTACCAGGAACACAAAATCCCAGAACTCAGAACTGTGAAGTCTTGGGTGAAGGAGACAGCACAGGGCAGTGGTTAAGAACAGACTTGGGTCTCTACCTGCTGCTTTCCAGCTGTGTGACCATGAGCAAGTGACATAACCTCTCTGTGCCTCAGTCCCCTTCCCTGTGAAATGGGACTAAATAATAGTACCAGCTTCAGAGGGTTCTTGTGCAGATGAAATGGGTTAATAGGTATAAAGAGCTTAGAGCAGCACCTGACACATAGGAAGCTCTGTGAAGTGTCAGCTATTACTATTAATACTACTAATCACGAAATCTGAATGGGAGGAGGAGCCTGGCCCTACCCTTGACTCTCTTGCCTTGGATCTTGCCCAGCCTCCTCCATGGTCCTCCATGGTCCACCATGGCCACCAGAGGGATTTCTCAGAATGTCCTTCTACCTGCCACTCTCTGGCCAAAGCCATCAGTGCTCCTCATAGCCAAGCAGATGAATCCCAGGCTCCTCCACCAACACACAGAGCTCTGGGATGAGCCGCCAACCCCCATCCTTCTAGCACCTCCTCCTTGCCTTGCTCTCATACTGCTCCTTAGCATGGATTGGAACCATCACAGATCCTTCTCCACCTATGAGCCTGGTCCCTCCTGTGCCCAACCTCGGGACCCTCTTTGGGCATCTTCAGAACCCCACTTAACTGCCTCCCTCTTCAGAAAACCTGCAGCTTCCCCCTGTATCGTAAGCTCTCAGGCACAGACCCTGGACTTCTGGAGTCAGGCCCCAACTAATAGCTTTTGTTTGTTTGTTCTTCTGAGATTTCACTAGAACATTGCTTGTGGAATAAACACATGTTGAATAAATGAAGGGATGACCTTGCTCACTGGCCCCTCACATCTTCTCTCACCCCCTTGCCATCTGCTGTCTCTAAGTGAAGGGATGGATCCTTTTAACAACATAAATCAGATTGGAGAGCCCCTTGCTTGAAAGTCTGTAGTCCTCTCCAGGATGCAGAGGATAAAACCCAGACTCCTTTCCAGAGTCATAGCCTTTGGGGTCTGGCCCCTCATGCCACCAATCTCTCCTCACTCATCCTTCTCTGGCTTCTTGACTTTCCCATTCCGCAAACTCATCAGCCCCTTTCCTACCCCAGGCCCTTTGTATATGTGGTTCCCCCATCTAGAAAGCTTTTTCTTCTCTTATGCAAGGCTCCTCACCAAGTTGAAATGGAATTTCCTCATGGAGGTAATCCCACTCTATTTAAAGGAGCCTGGTCTGTCATGGCATTTGAGAACATGTCTGAATGTGACATTATTTTCTGTATTTACTCCCTTTTTTGTGATCTGTCTCCACGCATTCACAGTCCCTCTTGTACTCAAGGACCTAGGATGGGGGAGGCCTGCTGTTTTGTGCTGCTATGAAGGGAAAACAGTGACCTCCCTCAGGGGCACACTTGACCCTATACCTGCAAGACAGGATAGACGTGATTGTGGAGGTGACCCAGGAGCCCCACGCTCCAGCCTTTGGTGGGCCTCCCTGTGCACCGCCAGGGAGGAAAGGGGCTTGGAGGAGGGGCACAGCCAATACATCAGATGGCTTCTAAAGTGTCTTCCATTGACATCTTAGCTGGCAGAGGACAGTAAAGAGACGGGCCCATGAACCATCCACACCACCAGGCAGCAGGGATGTGTGAGGCAGATCACTGCTTGTCACAAGGATCTGGGCTGTCCCTTCTCTGGACAGTGGGCTTTGTCACATTATTTGTGGCTCTACTGTGGCCTTTTGAGTGTGAAGAGCCCTTCAGGAGGGCTTGAGGGCCAGGTCTTCATCAAGGGAGCTGTCTGTCGAAGAGACCTCCCGCCACGGAGCTCTGAAAAAAGCACGCCTGACACTCCCGACCACACACGCAGGCCAGCCTGGAGCTGCCTGTCACTGCGTCCTTAACACATGAGGCATCCAGAAAAGAAACCGGGTGGCGGCAGCTTGAAAAACCCGTCTTCCTTCTTAGGCTGCAGTCATTTGAGCCAGAAACAGGACAGCACACTCGCAGGGACAAATGGATGGCGCAGAGGGTCACTGCCTCCTCCTCATCCCAGGTTCACCTGCTGTAACACTGTCCATGCCCATCTGGTGCCCACACTTCGTGACCCTGGGACAGGACCCTGCTGGCAGCGGCTGGCCTGTCTCAGCCATGTTGGAGGAGGTGCTTTTGCTCTCTGGGTGGCGCATAAAATCAGGCTGCGACTTGCAGCTCACCTTCCATTTCACTGACTGACAATCTGCTGCTTCTTTCCTTCACTGGTTCTTACATGAAGCGCTCGGTGTAAGTTCGGAGGGGTTTGCTGCTTGTCTGTGGGGTCGTTTCATTTGTATGCTCAGCTCTGTTTGGTTCCCTAGTACACTGTGGTCATCCTAGTGGCCTGGCAGTCTTTGAAAATGAGGCCCAGAGGCCAGCGCAGGTGACAGGGCTCGGGCACGGAGGCTGTGCTGTTTCTCCAGCCATGTTCCTTCTCTGTGCCCATTGCCACGTGGGGGCAGTGTCAGCACAGGTGGGACTCCCCTGCCTCCCTGCATAGGCAGGTATGTGGGTGTGTCTCCCTGCCAACTCTGAAGTCCCAAGACCCAGAGGAGGACACGGAGCCTCCAGTAAAAAGGGTGGATGCAAAAGGTCAACTAAAAAAAGCCACATGCAAACAAGGGCAGGAGGTAAACTCAGAAAACAGGCTCAAAGGTCAGGAGAGAAAATAGAAACAAAACCCAAACCTGTGAAGTATCCCTGGCCCCCAAAGCAAATAAGACATATTTTTGAATATCAACTGAAGCAAATAGAGGCTTCTTAGGAAGGAGAAATCTGCTGCTCCCCACAGCTCCTGGCCCAGCCCCCACCAGTGCCTGGGGACCTGCAGGCCCTGCCTGAAGCCAGTCCCTAATCAGGATGGCCTGGCCTGGCCGTTTATGTGTTCGAGCCCTGTTCTAAGTTCACAGCCTGCCTCTGTGGTTATGGCCCCATTAACAGGTGAGGACACTGAGACCTGCACCGTACAGTGACCTATTCGAGAGCACCCACCCAGCTGGCTGGCTCCAGAGCCCCAGCTCAGCCCTGATGGTAGTGACATGGGCCCAAAGAGCACAGTGGAGCAGGTAGACCGCACTTGCAAACCAGAGGAGGCCCGGCCCTTGTTGGGACTGTTGGGGACAGCTCGAGAGGAGGACACAGATAAGTAAGAGCTAGCCAGCTGGTAGGGTGTCGGAGTGGGAAGGGTGCTCCAGACAAAGGCGCAGCTTGAGCAATCAGAGGCCACCAGCCATCCAGAGCAGAAGGTACCAGGCAGGGGCAGTGAGTGCTTGGCCATAGAGGTAGTCAAGCCAGGCCAAGGGCGCTGGGGGGCAGCTTTGAGCTGGAAAGTGAGGTGACCAGATTGGCTCTAGGAAGAGCCTGTGGTCTGGTGAGGATCATGAGCTAAGGGAGGAATCTGGAGGCCCAAAGGAGGCTGAACAGACACGGAGTGAGTGAGCAAAGACAAAATAGTGGGGCAGTGGGGGGTGAGCTGACAGGACTTGGGACTGCTGATGCTGGGGACTTTCAGAAAGGGCTGGAGATGCTGAGAGGGAGGCAACTTGGGAAGAACCTCTGAATCCCCGGGAAAGGCCCACAAATCTGTGTAATGAGGCCAAAGGGTTTATGAACGGACACCACTGGGAACCTGACAGAGGGATGAATTTCCTTTATAAAGTGAAAACTGCTCCCATACTTCCGTGGGGCATATTCATGCACCAGCACTGGTGCACCACAGGGAACAGCACAGGCGTGGAGAGAAACAGCAATAAAGGTGAGAATGGGCAGCATGGCAAAGAGTGGATGGTACATGGAGAAAGATAAGGCAGAGGAGAAGAGGGTTATTTCCAAAGGGGGTTCAGGGAAGGTCTGCCTGAGAAGGGGGCCTTTGAGCAGACACCTGCGGGTGCTATGGGGCATCTGGAGAAGACATTCCAGGCAGAAGGAGAAATCAATACAAAGGCCCTGAGGTGGTTGTCTGCTTGGAGGCTTAAGAAACAGTGAGGAGGCCAGTAGGGTCAGACGAGCAAGGAAGAGGGTCAGAGATGAATTCAGAGAGGTAACATGCAGGGCCTCGAGAACCATCATCAGGACTTTGGCTTTTCCTGGGAGCCGCAGGAGGGTTCTGAGAAGAATAGGAGCTTGATTTGTCTCTTGCTATGTGTGAAGAACAGATATACTCTTCTTGCCCTGTGTTGGGGGAGGGTTTTGGAGGGCGAGAGGCATGGAGATCAGGGAGGAGGCCCCTGTTGAGCAGCTGAGATGTGATGGGGGCATTAGTAGACTGTGAGGTGGTAAGGAGGGATTACATGTTGGATATGTTTTGAAGGTAGAAGATTTGTAGATAGGTACCTGAGATCATTTTATTATAGAATTGAAGAGCTGAGTTGACCCCAGAACCTAGTCTAGAAACTGATAATCACTCCATAAATAATGGACAAAAGGAAAGATGAATGGGCAGGCAGATGGACAGATGGGTAAGTGAGGGGAGGAAGGAATGGATAATGAATGGACAGACGGATGAAAGGATGAATGTATGGATGGATGAATACAGGGGTGGGTGGATGGATGGACAATTGATGAAAGGATGGTTGGATGGGTAGATGGATGGATGAATGAATGATGAATGATGGATGGATAGATGGATGACAGATGGATGAATGGTGGATAGATGGATGCATGATGGATGGACAGATGATGGATGGATGGATGAATGATGCATGAATGAATGGATGGATGTTGGATGGTTGGACAGATGCTAGATGATGATTGGACCGATGGATAGATGATGGGTGGGTGGATGGATGATGGATTGATGGATTAACTGGATAAATGGATGGGTGATGGATGGACAGATGATGAGTAGATGGATAGATGGACAGATGGACAGATGATAGATGTATGAATGGATGAATGTGTGGACAATGGATGAATGGATGGATGGATGGATGATGAATCAACGAAAGATGAGTAGATAGATGGGTGGACAGATGGACAGATGATGAGTAGATGAATGGATGAATGGGTAGGTAGATGACCGGCTGGACGGATAGACAGATGGACAGATAGCTAATGGATGGACAGATGGACAAATGATGGATTGATGAATGGGTGGATGATGGATGGATGGACGGTTAGACAGATGATAGATCTATGAATGGATGAATGGGTGGACAGTAGATGAGGATGGATGGATGGATGGATGAACAGATGATGGATGGATGAATGGGTGGGCAATGGATGAATAGGTAGATGGATGAATAGATGGGCTGATGGACAGATCATCAATGGATGGGTAGATGGATGGATGGATGGATGAATGGATGGATGAACGGTGGATGATGTATGATGGACTGATGGATGAATGAATGGATTGATCAGTTGATGGTGGAGGGATGGATGGATGATTGATGGATGGACAGATGGGTGGTTGATGATTGTTTGATGTATGTATGGATGGATGAATAAATGGAGGCAAAGAGGCAAGGAGGCAGGGATAGAGGAAAGAAGGTAGGTCTTGAGTGCCAGATTAAGGAATTCAAACTTTTTCAGAGGCAGTGAGAACCCTAGTAGGTTCTTGAGCAGGGACATGGCAGGAGGCAAGCACTGTTTCAGTCACTGTCAGATTGTGACATTGAGCAGTGCCTGGCACTGTGTCCCAAGCTGGTGACTCCCATGGACACTGATGATTAAGCTTCTCTTTTTTTCTCTGTTCAACCCACACACTCATTCGTTTTTTCATTAGCAACTGTTCTATGAGTGCTTACTTGGAGCTGAGGGCCCTGGGAACATGGTGTGAATGAACCAGTTTCTGCCCATAGGACTCATTTTTCATTCCCCACCCCCACCCAGAACCAAAGACAGAATGAAGGTTACTCCTGGGGTTCAGGGGTATATCAGCTTCATGCTGAGAAATGATAGGTTACCCTCTGCCCTGTCTATCAACCTTGACTTCCTGCAGCCTCAGTGGGGACTCTCAGGTAAGCCAAGTAAGACCCCAGATGCTTGGAAGCCTAGTGGCCCTAGAATCCTCTTCTAGCACAGTTTTCTCGTTTGTGGGTTTTGGTCTTTGGTTTTATCTGGGGGCTTACTATGTTCACACACATGCACACACCCAGGAGGGGAAATTCTGTACTGGGCATGGATGAAAGAAGAAGAGACACTATGCATTTAACACCCATTATTTTTCAGGCTCACTGCATATTTATTTGTCCATTTAGCAAATATTTCTGGAATATGCCAGATGCTGTTGGATACACTGGGGATATAGCGGGGGAAAGGCAAGAGACGCTCTCACTAGTAAATAAAATAATTCTTAGCAGAAGTGAGTGTTACAAAGAATAACAAAGTGGAATCAAAGGGGCTGCCTGGGATAATTTGAAGAAGGTGATCAGGGAGGGCCTCATCGAGGAGGATGTTTAAGGTGGTGGAAGTATCTGACCATGCCACCTTCTAGAGAAGAGAAAAGGGGCCAGCACATACAAAGGCTCTGAGGAGGAAGCGAGCTCAGCTTATCCAAAGATCACAGGTCATCGCAGCTAGGGCGAAGCAAAGGGAAGAGAGGCGGGTGCGGTGGGGCCAGCCCCATGGGGCTTTGTGTCTCATGCAGGGTGTTTGGAATTGATCCTGATGGCAGGTCTTGAGCAAGGGTGAGAGCTTACACAGAACCCCTCTGGCTGTTGTGTAGGAAAAGGGTGGTCATCTCATTCACTCTTTGCACAGTTCTGGGCAGCTGCTGGTGAAGTTCCTATTTGACTAGAGAAACTGAGTTGCAAAGCTAGTGTCAGAGCAGGATTTGAGCCCACTCTGCTTGATCAAACCCTCCACTTGATTAGGGGCCCCCCACAGAAGGTTCTGGACCAGGAAGTAATGGGGTGCTATTTGGTTGAAGGATGCTGATGTGGCCACTGACCAGGGAGAGGTGCCTTGGGTTTGGCTCCTGCCTTTGACCTCCAGGCCCCTAGAGCAGACTGTCCATCATCTCACCCACAGCCCCATGACTCCACGTTCCAGAGGCCCTGGACTGTCCACTGATGCCCTGAACCTACACCCACTCAGAGCCTCTGGTGGGTGGAGGGGGGCGGTGCTGGGAGTCTGGATTCTGCCAGCAGCTTCTGCACAAACTTCCCCTGCATTGGCACACAGCACTCTCAGTGACGCTCCCCAGCTGCTAGGCCCAGGAGACGAGTCCTGGGGAGGGGCCAGCAGGGAAGCCAGTGCCCAGGCTGCTCAGGTTGATCCTCAGCCTGTCTTCTGTTTGGAGATGAGCAGGACGATGAACAAGTTGCCCCCCAGCCTGCTCCATCGCCACTCTCTCCTGGAAGATGTGGAGACAGGCAGAGGAAATGTGGTTTCTTTACTGTGGTTCGCAAAACCCTGCTTATGAAGCTCCGTAGGCAGACAAGCGAGATGCCGTGGGATCAGGACACAGGCTGGCAACAGAGGGGAGCCTGTGGCCAGTCTGTGAGCCGGGACAAGCGTGCAGGGACCAGCTTGTCCTCAGTGGCCTCCCAGGGTAGAGACCCAAATCACCACCTGCCTCCTCCTCTCTTCCATCTCACCAACCCAGGTTCCCCTTGGGTGCCCTCACCCAGCACAGAGCTCAGGGGTTAGGTCCGAGCCCTGTCACTCACCAGCCCGAGACCTCCCCTCTCTGAACTTTCCAGCAGCCACACTTTCCTGGGCAGGACCTTGGCACCTGGGTAGCAGGTAGCTTAAAAAGCAGATGCTGCTTTCATGCAGCAGGAACAACGACACCTAGGCTCCCCCTGTCACCAATCTGAACCCACACCAGAGACTCAAACCGAGGCCGAAGGATGGGTTCTCCATCGGGCCAGGTCTGCCCATGCCTCATGTCTGGGGTATCTAGTTCCTTCTCATCCTGTTTACAAAAGTGCACAAGACAGCCTCACCCCCATTTCATGGCTGAGGAAACTGAGCTCATGGCCGTGAAGGTGTCTCTGCAAACCCAGGCAGACATGGGCCATCTCTTTCCTGACCAGCAAGGGGTTCCTCTTGGGTTGCTGGTGTGGGCTGGAGGCTGTGTGAGTCTCTCATGTGCGGCAGGCTTTCCCTGGGTCTGGAGGAGAGGTGGGAGGTGGTGGAGCTGATGTAGGTGCTGTAGCTGGGAACTGGAGCCCTGCGGCCTGGGGGGCATTAGGTGGATGAGCAAAGACCAGCTGGGGAGTGAAGACAGAGCTCAGAGGGGGGCAGCCTTGGGACAGGTGGTGAGGAAGAGGTGCTGATGACTGCGAGCAGGTGGGTGTGGTGAGCTCAGAATGCCACAGAGCTGGCGGCTGTGGGTGAAGGCTGGGAGACGCTGAGGGCATCCCCAGAATGCTCACTTATGTGCACATCCTGCAGCCTGTCCCTTCCAGCCACGGGAGAGGCAGAGTGTGGCCAGGCCTTAAGAGTCTGCCTGCTCAGCCCACCAGCCAGCCCCCTCCATCGCCTGCAGGGTGTGTATCATCCCCTCCTGGAAGCCTCAGGTCCCTTAGATACCCCCGGGCTCCCCAGGGCTCTTGTGTCTGCACCCTTCCTGGTCTCAGTCCCTAGAACTCAGGAGCCCCAAAGTCAGAGCCAACACTCATCATAGCACGTCCAGCCTCAGAGCCCCCATTCGCAGGGAGGAGCGGGACTCAGAGAGGCCTCGTAACTGCTCAAGGTCACACAGGTGTCAGTGGCAGGGAGATGGACTGTGGGCTGGTGACTCACTCCTGGGGGACACCTATTCATTCTTTCACACTTCCCTCCAGAGGGAAAGAGGAGCTCATTATCCTTGACCGCTGGCCCTCTGGGAGTCCAGCACGGAGCCCGAGACGCACTGGCCCTTTTGCCCTGCCAAGAGCAGCCCCCGTGTCTGCCAGGCTGCAGTGCTTCGGGCCAGCAGTTTCTTTTCAAAATATTTTTCAGGGAGGTGTTTGGAAGCTAGCCAGCAGGGCTTTTCCACCACCATGGAAATTTCCAACAATGGAATTACTAAAACCTCCATGGCCCTTCTTTGTTATGAAAAACAGCTCCTTGGTGGCCAGGCAGGGGACAGAGCAGCTGCGATCCCAGAGTGACACCTGCAGAGACTTCCCCAGCCAGAGGCGCCCAAGTAGATCACTAATCGGACCCAGGGGATCCTCCTTGGAATCCAGCACTTCTCAGGAAGGGTTTCCAGCTGCTCTAGGCCAGGAGCCAGGCCACAGGAGCCCAAGCTTTCCTCCGCCATCTGCGCGTGGGGCCAAGCCTCACACACCGACACCCACAAGTGCTGGTTGGGTGGCGGAGAGGTGCGCAGGCAGGTTAGTGGGAAGGAGGGAGGGAGTGAGGGGAAGACAGGCTCCAGGAGGGACATCCGTGCTGTGGCCTTGGCCATCCCTCAGCTCCTGTGCAGCCCAACAGCCTCGTTTGTAAGATGGAGACATTACACGCCGGGCGAGGCGGACTGTCCAGACGCAGTGCGTGTGGCATGCCTGACTCGATACGCAGCTGCGACATTGATCATCTCCAGTCACCTTCACCAGGATAATGGGGTGGCATAGATGCACATGGGCTTGGGAGACAGCCCTGAACTGGAGCCTGAGAATGCCCCCAAGGGGCTGTGTGGTCTTGGCCAAGCAACTTCACCTCTCAGGGCCTCAGTTTCCTCATCCATGCAATGTGCCCCGGTGGTGAGGCTTGGTTATAGGGATCAAATCAGAGGAAACTTGGCCTGAAGGAAGTACTGCCCCCCCTGTTCTTACCTGAAGGGACAGAGCCCCGAGGCCAGGCATGTCAACAGAGCAGATCTTTCTCTTTCTGGAGAGGGAAGGGTGTTTGGGTCCAGGTCCCTGTGGGTGGGCAGACGACAAGCTTTCTCCAGCTCAGTCCGGGGTCGAGCCAGCAGAGCAGGCAGCTGTGACTGACCAGGCCTCAGGAATCCTGGGAGCTGGTAGATCTGGGACCAGAGGGGCCCTGGGGACACACAGCTCAAAAGCAGCAGCCACCACACCCAGAGTTCCAGCCTTAGTGCAGCTGGACTTCAGCCCCTGGCCTGCCCGCTATCCCCTCCCCACTGATCTGCAGGTTCAGGCTGCCCTGGGGCCTGGTCCCACTCACTGGTGGCCAAGGTGGGGGTGGTCTCCTCTCAGCTCAAATGTGGCCACTTAGGCAGTAGGGACTGAGGGTCAGGTGGTGGGAGCAGAGCAGGAGGTCACTGGGAGGTGTGCCCCGCAGAGCAGTTGACGGCTTGACTTCTGGAGCCTGGCTTCAAGCGGGTTGGATTCTAGTCCTGCTGGACTCCAATCCTGTTGCCTCGCTGTGTGGCCTGGGCAAGCTGCCCTCATCTGTAAAGTTGGGATAACAATGGAGCCCACCTCCAGGCCAGTGTAAGGACAAGTAGGGTATCACCCGCCAAGAGCCTGCAGGAAGGGATCCCCCACTCTGTGAGGAAGGAGGCCTCTCAGGGCAGGAAACCTCACCCACCAGCCAGAGGCCCATAACTGAGGGTATCAGTCATTTTCTCCTTCCAGTCCTGGGTCCAGGCCAAGCTGTTATCCCCTGAGAGGTGCATCAGGGTCCTGGCTGGGTCCAGAGTTCTCTGGGTCCCAGGCCCTGCCCTGGTCTTTACTTAGTGCCTGAAGGCAGCTCGGAGGTACCCCCTGCCCACATGTGAGCCTGGCTTGAGTCAAGTGGAGCGAAGAATTACCCAGAGTCCAGGCTTAGAGGACACAGTGGGTCCACTTTGGGTCACCAGCCTTATGACTCAGCATATCGGAGTAAATTTTGGGGCACTTTGAGCTTGGGTCTATGGTGGGGTGTCCAGGAAGATGAACCACAGCATTTTGCTAAGGTTCTCAAAGACCACGTGCCTCAGAAGGGACTCGGGTCTCCAGTCAGCATTCTAGGGACGTGCCCGTGACTAACTCTGGCAGCTAATGGACAGAAGACTGAGGCTCAGAGAACCCAGGGAGTTTGACCGTATTGGATAGCATGGTGGGTGCAAGGGCCTCTATGGAGCACGTATTTGTGGTTCAGCGCTTTCACATACATCATCTAATATGAGAGTGCTTCGGAGGATTGTTATCCCCACTTTACAGATGAGGAAACCGAGGCTAAGAAGGGACCTGCCTGGCATTTGTCACATAACAAGCTCCCTGAAAATCTGAAATTGGCAGAAAGTGTGTGTCATCTCCTACCCCCAGATCAGCACTGGATGTCATGGCTCCAAGGCATCTGGAAACCCGGCTTTGGGAAGAACCTTGATAGCAAAGGAAATCAGTCTTTTTCACTCCACGCATCCAGCTTAACCTCCTCACCTCCTTCCCTCCCTTCATTCCTATTTCCTTTCCTTCTTTACTTCCAAACTATGTGTGAGGCCCCTAGGAGCAGAACCAGATCCAGGTCCTGCCCTCGGTGGTCCAGTGTCAAATATTAATCCAGCAGTCATGCATAAACACGCCCGCAATGAGTGCAACAGCAGAGAACGTGGCGGACGAATCAGGGAAGCCTCCCTGAGGAGGCAGGGTGCAGCCATGGGTGGGAGGATGAGCAGGCTAAATGACGGTGGACAGGAGCAGCATCAGCACTCGGCAGAGGAGAGAGGACCACATCCTGGTGGAGAGAATGAGTAGCGTGCTGGAGCGAGAAGAGAGCGAGTGGTGTGTATGGCTGGCGGCATCAGGGCAGGTCACCCAGGACTTTGACGATCACTTGAAGGGGTTTTGTCTTTATCCTAAGAGTGAGTTTGTTGTGGGTGAGGGGTTATCATATGATCAGAACTGCCTTTTTAGTGTACATCCCTGCGCACAGGTGCCAGGGGTGGGAGACTTTGGACTGTGCACTGAATGTTGTCATCCTGCGCTCCCTTCTCCCTCTGACCAAACAGTGTATTTCTTTTTGTCGGTTTTAAGAAAATGAGTCAGTTTTCTCAGTGCAGCAGGGAAACTAGTTAAGAGGACCCTGCCGTCATGCAGGCAAGAGATGGGGAGGGCTTGGATGAGGGCAGGGCCTGTGGAGGCAGGAGAATGAGCAGCTTCAAGAAAAGTCCTGCAGGAGCAAAATCCACAGGGCTTTGGTGCTGGAGAAGACAGAGACAGAGGGGACCCTTGGTTTCTGAACTGTCCTCCCAGAGAGAGGAAGAAATCTTTTCATGGTTGCAGGGGACACCAGGGGGAATGAGATTGGGGAGGGGATGCTTAAGTATTGGATTTCAGTCTTGTTCAGTCCGAAACCCCTTTTCCAACCACACATGCATCAGACTGAGGTAGAAGAAAACAGAAAGAAAACTTCATGTCATTGGATTTGACACCAAAAGCATAACAATAAAAGAAAAATGTAGATGAATTGGTCTTTACCAAACTTTAAAACTTCGATACATCAAATAAATGATCAACAAAGTGAAAAGACAACTCACAGCGTGGAGAAAATACCTGCACACTCTCTAGCTGATAAGGGAGAAATGTCCAAAATGTGTAAGGAAATCTGGCAACTCAACAACTTCAACGAAAACTCAATTCAAAAATCAGCCAAGCACAGTAGCAGATGTTTCTTTAGAGAAGGTGTGTAAGTCCACATGAAAAGAGGCTCAGCATCTCTGATCATCAGGAGTGCAGATCGGTGTCATCCCAAGGTTCCACTTCACAGCCGCGAGGGTGGCTGCTATAAAAAAGTGAAACAAAACAGAAAATAACAAGTGTTGGCAGGGATGTGGAGGCCTTGGAACCCTCGGGTGCCGTTGGTGGGAGCACAAAGTGGCACCGCTGCTGTGAGAAATTGTCTAGCAGTTCCTCCAGGAATTAAACACAGGGTTACCATGTGAGCCAGTAGTCCCCCTGCTGGGCGTGCACATGGGAACTGAAAACAGACGTAGACATATTTGTACTCCATGTTCATAGCAGCACTATTCACAGGAGTGAGGAGTCGGAGCTACCCAGCTGTTCATCAAGACCATGAATGGATAAACAGTGGTCTCTACAGACACTGGAATAGTATTCTGCCTTAAAAAGGAAGGAAATCAGACACATGCCACACCATGGATCCACCTTGAAGACGTGCTAAGCAGAATAAGCCAGACACAAAAAGACAAATGTTATAGGGTCCCATGATGTGAGGACCCAGAGTAGTCAAGTTCAGAGAGACAGACAGTAGAATGGCGGTTGCCAGAGGCAGGGGAGAGAGGGGCATGGGAGTTAGTGTTTAATGGACACAGATTTAGTTGGAGCAGATGAAAACATTCTAGAGACGGCTGGTTCTTAAAATTGCACCACAAGGTGAATGCACTTGATGCCACTGAATTATGCACCTAAAAATAAGTGAAATCATTACGTTTTGTGTGAGGTAGATTTAACCACCACACAACAGTAGATGAAAAGGATTAAGTTGGGATGATAGATCTGAACATCAGAGCTACAACTATAAAGCACCTGGAAGAAAATGCAGCTCTCCATTAGGAGTCAGAAATGATTTTTCAAAGACACAGAAGAAAAACTGGCAAACTGAGCTTGAGTTCTGTTGAGTCTGAGGTGTGGGGACCTCGGGGTGGAGAGACAGGGAAGAGGCCTGGGCTGGAGGAACCGCATGTGATGCTTCTGTGTTCAGTCTGCGTTTAAGCCACACTCAGCGTTTGCACCTATAACAGTCGCCAGCCTTATGACCCACCAGGACAGACTAAGTGACTTAGGGCCGCTTCTGGAATGGGTCTAGGTGTGCTTGACACGAGGACATGAGGGGCCACCAAGAGCCCGAGACCCAGGCAGCCCCACCCCCGCCCCGCCACAGGGGCGCTCCCAGCAGCCTCACAGGGCTTAGAGGAACCGCTCAGGCTGCTGCCGCTCTAGCGGAGGGAGAGCTGAGATGAGCCTTTGCCCACAGGGAGGCACATCAGGCAGGCCAGTGTCCGGGTAAAAGCCTGCGGTGTACAGCCTCACAAAGGGACTTGTCATCACTGGAAGGAAGGGGTTGAAGGACATGAGACAGGAGACATCAGCAGGACCCACGTGTCAGCCTGTAGATTTTGAACCTTGTTCTGAGGGCGGCGGGGGTGGAGGGCACTGAAGCTCTGGAGCAGCGGCGTCACCCATCCAGGTCTGCAGTGTGGCACATAGCTCCTTTCTCCTTCTCCCCTCGACCTCTAGTGCTGGGGGTTCAGCCTCTTCCTCTCTCACAGCATTCTCTCCCTGATGAGCTCACCCCATCCCCTGGCTTTAAATACCATCTTTAAAATGCTAGTTCCCGTATTTATATCTTCAGCCCCATCTTATCTTCTGCACTCCCAACTCGTTATCCAACTGGCCACTTGGCATCTCTACTTGGCTGTCTCACAAGCATCTCAAAGTTAACAAGTCCAAAACAGGATTCTTGATCATGCCCCCACTGCCAGCCCTCTCCTTCCTTGACTTCCCATCCCAGCAAATGGCACCACCACCCACCCGCTAGCGGTCGACAGAGCCTTTCTCCGCCACGCTCCTTCTTCTCTCCCCGGCTCACCTCTCCTTCCACTACACACACACACACACACACACACACACACACACACACACACACACACACACACACCCCTCTTCAACCACTGTCTGTCCTGCAGGTACCACTGTCCCCACTTGCCTGGATAACACAGTAGCCTTCTCTTTCTCCCCACTGTTCCTCTCACCTGATGACATCCACTTGCCAATAGGCGAGGGGTCTTTAAAACAACTTTGTACTTATCTACTGCCTGAAATTCTTACGAGGCAACTACTCCCCCTGCACCTGGAATAAACTCAATTCCATGGCTTCAAAGCCTTGCACAAGAGAGAATCTCACTCTCCCCTCTCACAAGCCCCAGCCCTGAGAGCCCTTGTTGGCTCCTAAAAGCACTCCCGACCCCCTCCGATTTCCATCTTTGCATATGCTGTTCCCTCTGCCTGGATCTCTGCAGACCCACCTGGCAAATAGAGTCCCCTGACCATCAGTCAATAATGCCTTCTCTTCATAGCAATTTTCACAATCTGTCTTCCCATCATGAATAAGCACAGTCTTCCAGGCACACAGTAGATGCTCATTAAATATCTGTTGAATGAATAAACCAGGGAATAATAGAAGGAGTCTAGAAACAGATCAGGGAAGGGAGAGTGGGACCTGGCAGGGCAAACAGAGGAAAGGAGCTAGCACCAGGGAGAATGTCTGGATTTGATCTTGAAGGTACTGGGGAGTCACAGAAGGTTCTTGAGCAGAGTCATGGAAGTAGATGTAATCATTAAAGCAGGGAGACTGTTTGCCTGCTGGTGGTGTGATTGGCCTCTGAAGTCAGACTGCCTTTGGTCAGATCCTGGTTCAGCAACTTCCCAACCATGAGATCTTGGGCAAAGCACTTCACTTCTCTGAGCCTTGATATCCTCTTTTGTAAATGAAGTCTGCTAATGGAGCCTTCACATGGGATGGTAAATGAAATGGCAGTAGCTCTTGGGGCATCATAAGTGCTTGCCAAACATTAGCGATGCTGCATCTTAAGACCGTGTTGTCAGACGTTGCACTTGATTCCCAGGAACCAGACCTGCATGGTGACCTTCATAGTCTGATGGGGGAGATGAGCAGCTAAACCTCTGCCTGTGCTCCCAGATGAACACGGCACTGACGGCACCAGCCAGACCCCATGGGGGCGGAGACTATCATCCAGGAGAGTCAGGAGGCCTCCCAGGAGAAGTGACATTGGATTTCAGGGAGACAGTTTCCTTGAGAGAATATTTTGAGTCAGCAGCCACTGGCCCGTGAACAAGAGAGGAGGGGGTGTGTTCTGGCTGCTCAGCTCCCAAAATAACCCTGATCTGAGGGCAGACAGCCCCCGCCAGCCTCAGAGCCGTCCCACCGTGCCTTCCTGGCCAGGCTCCGGCGACCTTGGAGCAGCCCTTGCCTGGCCCTGTGCCTCCAGGTGTTAATGGGCTAAAAGAGAGATGCCCAGGTCCAAGCTGCAGCCCTGGCCTAAGGGGTCGGGTGGCCATTGTACGCAAAGTGGTGCAGGGCTCCCCTGTTCCTGCACACAGGCCCCGGGCTGCCCGCTGAGGCCACGGGCATTGCTTCACGCTCAGGGCTTGAGGCTGTCCCTCCCCGCCCTCAGCCTGTCCACGGGCTCTGATGCCTCCTGTTTCAGTATCTGTGCTTTTGCTCCAGTTCCTCCAGCTCTTTACCTCTCTTTCTCCCACCTCTTCCTCCTTCTTTCTGTCCAAACCCCCATCTCACTTTCTCTCTTTTGAGGTCTGCCTCTGTTTCTCACTCTCCTCCTACCCGCAGCCTCTCAAGTTCCTCTCTGCCTCCCCTTTCCCCTTTCTCTTTTCCTTGCACCCCTGCCTCCTCCAGTGAGACCACACACACACACACACACACACACACACACACACACACACGCACACGCACACACAGGGGCCCTCGGAGCCCCTTTAAGACCAGAGTCCAGCTGCAGCCTCGCCTGGCCTCCCATACAAGCCTGGCCCAGGACACAGGGATGAGGGCAGGATTGGCTAGAGAGGGATGTTGAGGCTGATAGAGGCCGAGGGGAAGGGAGGTCCTGGCCCTGTCCCTTACCCCCATGCTCAGGACTGGGGGCTGAGGGCTCAGGAGGAGGTTTCCCCCATACCCACCTCTGTGCAGCTCCAGGCTTCCCAGGAACTGGCTGCAGTCGGGTCATTGGGCCCATTCAGCAGAATTAAAAATAGCAGCTTATACCCGCCTGGCCCACAGAGCCACCTTGGCCACCATAGGGTCCCCTGGGCCCCCTGTCCTTCACCTTCCAGCCACCCCTCGGAGGCCAGGCCTGCCCTCCCCTGTGCTGTCAGTGGGTCCCCAGGTCAGTATCCGATGTGCTGTCGCCATGGCAACCTGCGTGTCCCCATCCAGCCCAGGCTCAGGTTGCAGGAGGTGGGGGTGAGGGCCACTGCTGGAGAGGTCCAATAGCCTGGAGTTAGAGGTCACCGCTCTCTGCTGGGTCTTGCTGGCTCTCTGGGGGACTGGGGCGATCTTCTGTCTCCCAGAAGTCTCACCCTCCTGGGGGACAGTGGGGCTGATGCTGGGAGGTCTGACTGAGGGTCTGCCAGGGAACTCAGCCCCGTGGGTCAGGCCCAGGCCTTGGAGTCAGAGATGTGGGTTCAAATCCTGTATCCCCACCTGTTCCTTAGACTCCCCGAGGACCTCCCCTCAGTGCTCTGAGCTCAGCATCCTGAGTATGGAGCAGGGGAGTTTTCTCCTTCCCACCACAGTTGCTGAGCAGCTGGAGATCACCAGCTGTGAGCAGGTCCCTGATTGCTGACTCCTGTTGGTCCGGGGGAGGAGGTGTGTAGAGTGGGCTGCAGCTTGCAGACTTCAAGGCCACACTGGTAGTCTCTCTCTCTTCCCTTCTCCAGTCAGATGGTCTTAAGCAGGCGGCACCATCCCTCTGAACTTCAGTTTCTCCACCTATAAAATGGGCATGCAACAACAGCTGTACCTCACTGTGTTGTCTGGGGATGAGCTGGGCTATGATGGTAGAAGCCATGAGTGCAGAAGCAGCCGCGGCAGCCTTGCCTGCCATGATGTTTGGGGCCGTTCTTTCTATTCCAACCCTCTCTCAGGAGTGACCCTGCCTCCATCAGTAATGTATTCATGGCTTCAGGCAAACCCTTCTCCCTTCCAGGTCTCAGTCTCTCCATCCACAAAATGACCACAGGACCACCCGGGCTGCCCAGGTCTGAGATTGGAGTATCTGGAGCAGCCCTGCCGGCCCAGCCGTATCTATTATTATATACTGACACCCTCACCCTGGCCCTGTCCTGGGCTCCTGAAATTCAAGTCGCCTGGTCACCTGGCAACCGAGGCACGAGCCCAGGAGGCTTGGGTGTCAGGGTGCCCAGCTGCAGCCCCCTCCCCGCAGGGCCAGGGCCATTCCAGGAGAAGGTCTCTGCTCCTCTCATACCTCCCGGACCAGCCTGTCAGCCCGGCCACATTCTCAGAGCGAAAAGGGGCCAGTGGCCTGGGCTGTTTTGGTAGGTGGGGTACTTGGTCAGGCGTAGAGAGAAATCGGAGCCTCCTGGACCTGCTAACTGATATGCACACTGTCACTGTCACCCTCTTCCTGGAAGCCTGCAGCCCATGTGTGTCCAGAGGCAGAGAGTCCCCTGCCCCTCTCTGAGCCACCGTCAGGAGGCCTAACGCCACCTCCCGGTGGTGTATTCATGGCCACACTTCACAAGTCCTATCGTGCTTCTGTGTCCTCAACCTCCCGGCAACACCTCTCTTACGTTCTCATCCCTTAACCCCACAAAAACTTCATTGAACATCGATCCCAGCTCAGTAGTGTCCCACCTGAGTGACCTTAGAAAAGTAACCTAACCTCTCTTGGCCTCATTTTTCTTTTCTGCAAAATGGGGCTCACTAGGGATGCCTGCCTCATAGAGTTGTGAGGTGGATGGAGTGAGAGAACATCCAGAAGACGGACTACCAGCTTGGTTCATGGAAGATGTTAGCTTGTCATGATTATTTTTATTCAGTTGATATACTATGCAGGTGCCGTGTCAGGCACAGAGGGAATGATGCAGGGTTTTTGGAGACCGGGGGCTGTGCCGGGTTCCTCTCTGTTCACACCGCATCCCCTGGGCCCTGCACGCTGCAGGCCCACAGCAGAAGTTTGCCAAATGAGTGGAGGTGAGAAATGAGCTGTTTCCCCTGAAACCCACTGTGGCTCCAGAACCAAGAGCTGAAATAAGGGCTTTCAGTATCTTCGGCAAATCTGGATATTTCTTAGAATCTATGACCGCTGCGTCCTCCATATCTCAGTAGGTTTCTGCCTCTGCCCAGGGGAGTAGGGCAGGTAGGTCCATGAGTTCTACTTCCAGGGACTGCAGTGCAGAATCTGGCAGAGAGCTGGGAGGTTGGTCCTCACAGGACCTGAGAGTGAGCATCTCCTTGTGTTTTGCACCCCAGGGTCTACTTACCTCACCCAGCCCCAGTCTGTGTGTCTGCTGTCAGGCACGTCACTGTCCTCTTCAAGCCTTAGTCTTAAGAATAGATAACCCTCCTCCCTCTGCCTCAGTCAGATCATAAAATGAAGAGCAATCTTTATTTATAAGAAGGTAGCGGCACTATCAGTGGAAGTGGGTTGGGTCGTAGGCCTTCAGGGGCCCACAGATAATTTAGTTGCCGCCAGTCCTCTGGCCCCAGGACCATTTCTAACAGCAGGTGATGCAGCCAGGCTGACGGCTCGGGATTTCACCCTTGACTTCTTCCAAACACAGGAAGAGGCTGCCATCTGCTTCCCGCCCCTCAAAGCCAGCCTGCCAGGCCAGTCAGGGGCCCTGCCTCACACCTGTCAGCAGCATCGAGGAAAAGAATCCCACCAGGAGTTTCCATAGTAGGTGCTGAATGGTGGCATCCTGGGAGCCTCCTCCCAGGTCCGAGTCCATTTGAGTACCGGGCACCATTCCTTCTCCCTGGGGAAGGGAGCAGACAGCCCTGGCTTTCTCTTTTCCCCCAGAACATCACAGGGAAGCCCCATTTCTCCTCCTCCTAGATCCAAGAATCTGTTGAGTGCCTTGGGGCTCAGACCCTAATGCGAGTTTAGCCAGTCACCCCAGCCTCTGAGCCTCAGCTGTCTCACCTGCAAAATTAAGAAAACAGGAGTGTCTGTCTCTGGGGCTATTATAACTGTTAACAAGATAACGCATGGGAAAGTTGAAGCTGCTGTTAAGATCACTTTTGTTTCTGTGACGGCAACACTCCAGTGCTCCTATTGCTGTGGTCACCTCCTTGCCAGAAATGGTATTTCATTTCCTCTAGTTCCGCCACCGTCTCCAGGGTTCCTGAAGACCAGTTCACAGTAGGTGCTCATTACAGGCGCTCTGCCTTTGTGTTCAAATGCAAGCATGAGTTAGAGACGGGACAAGTCCCTGCTCTAGCAATCCTGCTTCCCCCCAGTGTCTGAGGTCAGCCTCCGTTCCTGCAGCCGCTTCCCTGTTCCTGCAGCCACTTCCCTGTTCCTTCTCTGCGAGCCTTTGTTGGTTCTGATTGAGTCTGTCAGGTGCACTGGGGACCTGAAGATGGATGCACACAGTCCCCTGCCCTTGAGGGCATGAACAGTCCAGCCCCATCCAGAGTGCAGTAGCAGAGGGGTCATTGAGAAGGCCCCTCTGGATTGGGCCCTGCAGGGTCAGAAAAGCAGAAGGAAAGGAACAGATTATGCTGTCAGGGGTCCACAAAGCAGCTAAGTCGGAATTTTATTAAAACGAGAACCTCCCCCCATACATCTCTGCGTCCAGATCTGTCTGACCTGAAAATACAGACATGCCCCTTGGGGCAGGGATGTCGTAAGCCGGAGAGCCCCCTTCCCTGGCTCTGATCCAGTACACAAGTCTTGCCACAATCAGCTTGTAGAGGTCTGTCAGACCTCAGATGCTACCTTATCCCACCTCCTCACTTTACGGATGGAGAAACCGAGGCCCAATGAGGGAAGACGGCGGAGCAGGGACAGCTAATGGCAGACCTAGACAGACCTGCCAGGCCCCGCCACCCATAGTTGAGCGGCTTGTGCATGGTTCCCCTAGAGATGTCGCTCTCTGCAGGACCCAGCACAGGGCGCAGATCTCTTTAGCCTCAGCTTCCTTCCTTGTGAATTGGAAATGATCAATGGTTTCTCTGTGATCCTCAAGCCAAAAAGCATTTTAGGAGTAAAATGCTTGTAAAATGCCACTTCGTCGTTGCCATTCTTTTGTTCAGCATGAAACCTAGGGCAGACTTCCCCGAGCCACCTGATGGCCTGGTATGGGGTTCAGAGCTGTAGAGAGATGCTACAGACAAGGCATCTGAGTGACAAGGCTGACTTCTAGTCCTTTTTCCAGACTCTGTGCTTTCTACATGCCTGAGCGCACATCCACACATCTCCGCCCAGGCAGGCCTGTGCACACCCCATGGGCAACCTCACTCATGCTCGGCCCCCCAACACACATCTGTGCATGGACGCCTGCCTGCCCAGCTGTGCACATGTACTGCCCTGATGCACACCCATCTATGCACTCATGGACACCAACTTCCAGTGGGGAGAGGGAGCTGGGATTTTTCTGCATGAGTCAGAAAGCATCCCTTAATTTTAAAACAATAAAAATAGTTAGCAAGAAGAAAATTGCAGTTCAGCCTAAAGCACTTTGTCACCACCAGCCTTGATGCAGATCGTTACTGCAAAGGGCGCGGACCCTCTGTCAAGGGACGCGAGGGTGCGCAGGCATGACTTTATATAGGGCCAGTGAGGCTCATGGCATCACCGGCATCACCAGCATCACCTGCATTGTGAGGTCCCTTCTGTCTCTGGGAAGTGAACCTGGGGAATCAGAGCCTCTGCTGGGTTTTTGGTCGAGCTTTGCAAAACGGTGCCCCTTTGGTGGGCTCTGCTCTGGGAGGGCTGCTTCCTGGGGTACCCTTGCAGCATGGACATGGTGTCAGGGAGCAGCTCAGTGCAGACCTGATGTCAGCTCACAGAGATGCACACACCTGAGCCCTCTACTCTGGCACCCATTGCATGCCAGGCCCGACCCCTGAGAGGTGAAACAAGTGACATCCTGGCCGTGTCAATCTCTGTAATGAGGAGTGCCAGGTAGCAAATGCTCTGATTTGAATTTTGCATTGCGAGGGGTCTTGGAGACTAAAGTCTCTGCAGAGGCATAGGGTGAGTGCCCAGGAATGGAGAAAGGTCCCTCGGTTGGGGTTGTACAGAACATGAACCTCCCTTCTCACTGTGTCTGAAGCCCTAAACGTAAACTCTGGATTACATGCTACAGAAAGCAGGCCCGAGAGGCAGTATGGTATGAAGCCAGGGGACATCAGTACCCCCCACCCCTGTGGATCCCTGTATCTCTCCTTTTCAAAGAGACCCCAGAGCCACTGGGGACCCAGGAGAGAAAGGAAAGGCAGCGTGGCTGGAGAAAGTCCTTGAAGAGCAGGAAGATGTGACAGGTGCTGAGACCATGCTCTTGGGGGAGGAGGGAAGCTCAGCCCCAGCCCCAACCTCCAGGGTTCTTGGTCATCAGACTTGGGGGAGAAGGAGAACTGGGGAACAGGATCAAGCTATTGGGGGTTATTGTGGAGATTCACTGGATATGAATCCATTTCAGATCCAAGGATTGGGGTCTCCTGGGCCTTTGAAAGCTCTGGGTTTTGAACTCAAACTTCCTGGCAGGACTTGAACTTTTTTGAGAAGCGGGAGGTGTCTGGCAGGGCTTAGGGGAGAGAAGGCTGCGAGTCTCAGCAAGAAAGAGGAGGGTGTCTTCAGGGGATCCTTGAGGCTTTCCAGGCCAGGTCCCCAGGATGCAGAAGGGTGGCCACTCAGGGCAAACAGTGCCTGAGGAGGAAGATAGCCCCAGTCCCTGGAGCATCGCTGAGATCGATGGGACAGCTTAGGAGGGTGTGTGCTCTGGCAGGGCCGTGCACCCGAACCCTACTCTGCCGCCAGCTGCTCTGTGGCCCGGGGCCTGTGCCTCCCAGCTCAGGGCCTCCATTCCCACCTAGAAATCACCGTCATGGCGCTTGAATGTGTCTCTCCCTGGCCAGGCTGAGCCGTGTGCCCTGTGTTGTCTCACATTATCTTTCCAGCTACCCTGTGAGGCAGGGACTGTTGTCTCCACTTAGAGATGCAGCAACAGAGGCCAGAGAGCTGCCTCTGATCACCCAGGGGCACGATGATGGCAGAGTGAGGGTTGCTGCCCAGGCTCTCGGCCTCAGACAGAGGGCTTCTGACCCCAGCAAGTGCACGTCAAATGAAAAGTGGTTTAAGAATGCTGAGAGGGAAGGGCTTTCTAGGGTGGGAGGGGTTCCCAAGAGGAGATGGCACCAGGGTTTGCAGAGCTAGGAACCCAGACAAGGGGACAGTGGGGCAGACAGCAACAGGCAGAGAAGAGAAAAGGGGGCATTCCAGGTAGGCGTTGGAACCTTGCACAGTGTGGAGGTGGGGCTTCGGGCGGGGGGGTCACAGAGATGGGGAGAGAGAGTCAAGCTGTGCACCCCGTCATGACCTCGCCTAATTTCATTCAGGGCTCGGAACCTCAGCGCCAGGTCCATGGCTCCTCATAGCTTCAGCAAGGCTGGGGTCCCCTGGGCCTGCATCCCCGGGAGGCTGCATTCGCATCTGTCCCTGTGCAGATGGCTGGTGAGCGTCGCTAGCAGCCCCCACCCACACCCACACCCCCTTCTGTCGCCGGGACTCGGCTGCCGGGGAGTGTGGTGCGCTGTTATTTTTAGCAGTGGCACCATCTGTTCATGGTGCCGGGTGTTTTCTGCTTGTCTCTGCAGTGGCCGGGGCAGCCATGCCAAGTCAGGGGAAGAGCTGCAGAGCTGACCGGACAGTCACCAATCAGCCTGCAGCCTGCCAGATTCAGGAGCCAGAGATTCTGCCGGCTCTCAGGGCATAGGGGCTGGGGTCTGGGGCTGCCTGTGGGGTGGCTCTGGGGCCAGGCCTGCAAAGGTAGAGGACAGCGTAACGAGCAGTATGTGCACCCTGCACCCTACCTGGGCCTGTCTCCTGCCAGGTTCTGCATGTCCTGCCCTGCCCTCCAGCTTGGAGTGCGAATGAAGAAAAGACAGGGGGAGAAAGGATCCTCTGTGGAACCTAACTCTAGCAGTGGCCCAGATGCTTCAGTGTGCCCCAGAGCCTGAGCTGCCGCCACCTAGGGCTTTGAGTCACTGAGAGAGGGAGTTAGGCTGGTGATTACAAGTACAGGTTCTGGTGGCAGATTTCCCAGGTTCCAATCCTATAGTTCAAATCTAAGTAGCCTCCTTAACCTGTCAACGCCTCCATTTGCTCCTCTGTGAATGGGGATGCCAGTAGCCACTACTCCATCAGATTCTGGTGCTGATTTGCTGATTTGAGGCCTGTAAAGCTATGGCACAGTGCCCAGATGCAGTCAGCCTCAGCTCCTCCCACCATGCAGCTAACCAGTTTCCACTTTCCGAATGCAGATTGCACCTTCAAAGTCATTGTCCCCAGTCTCCTCCCCATATCAGACTGCTTTGCCAGTCAGGGAACTAGCATGGGTGGAGGCCTAGGGAGGCCCTGTTCTCAGGACACTCACAGGTCTAGTGGGGGAGGCAAGTTGAAAGAATCTACCCCAACACCGAGAGTGGAGGGTGTGGAGTCAAGGAATAAGCATATGCGATGGGCAGGCAGTGACAAGAGGGCTGAGTTCTGGAGATGGGGAATGAAAGAGAACTTCACAGAGAAGGTGGCCTTGGAGGGGAAGGGATTGATGATGGAAAAGCAAGTGTGGACAGCCCTGCATACAGGAAACAGTGTGTGCAAAGGGTGGGAGGTAGGGGAAGGCATTCGTTTGGAAAATGCAAGAAATTCACTTGCACCAGAACCCAGGAAGGCTGGCTCCGAGGCATTCAGGCAGAAGCCACATGGTCATGGTCTGCTTTTTCTAAATAGGCATGAGGAGCTATCAATAGCTTTAACCTGGAGGGTGGCATGCTCTGATCCAAGAGGCAGCATAATGTGGTGGCTTTAGAGTCAGACGGATCCCAGCTCTGCTCCCAGCTTTGCTTCATGATGTTGCTTCACCTCTCTGAGCCTCGGTTTCCTCATCTGTACAGGAGACTAATGATGCCTACATCAGGGGGTTGTTGTGGGATAAGGTATATTCAGAGCTTGTGACACATGGAAGCCACTCAGTAACTGAGAATCCCACTCAGCGTCACTTTAGGGACCGCGAAGCGGGCAGTAAGGGTCCAGTCAGAAGGCTGTGGACAAAGAAGACTGAACTGGAGTTAGGATCCTGGGGAGGTGAGTCTGCTTTTTGAGTCTGGCCATCTGATTGCACACAAAGGAAGCAACAGAGTCAATGACGACCCTGGAGTTCATACTGGGGACTTGGAAGAGTGCCTCAGATGCCATAAGTGACACAGGGGCCATGAAAGAAAAAGGACATCTAGGAGAGTCTACGGAACTGGATGACTGTCAGAGGAAACATTTCGGCAATCGCAGGAGGTTGGGAGCAAGGGGAGGGTGGCATCGTCAGTTTGGAAGCCACCCATGTTAGGATGACAGTTGATGTAAGAGGCTGCCCAGGGAGGTGCAAGGCATTGAGAAGGTGAAAGTCATGTCCACAGACAATTCTACCACTGACCCAGAACATAGAAGCTATGAATCCCCTTGGGCAGCTGGTCCAGGAGGAGCCATGGGAGGGTGCGAAGAGGGGCAGGGGCTTGCCTGCCATGGGTGAGGGCATGAAAACTGAAAAGGTCCCTGGAGTCAGCTGGTGAGAATTGTCCCAAGAAGCCACCTAGAGCCTGGTCTAGCATAAAGTAGTACTTGGATTGGCATGAACAGGGAGCCAAAGGTAATTCTGAGCCAGAGGCTGGGTCATAAGAGCAGAGAAGATTCTGGGATTCACACCATGGTGGGATGTTGGCTTCAAGACGAAGATAACCCCAAGAGGGGATGTTCAAAGCTCTGGGGCAGAGGTTCTGCTTGTTGAAAATCCCCAGCCCCCACCGTCAGACCGATGCCTGTCTGCATTAATGTGGCTGCTGATCTGTATCTCAAACAGCCCCCAAGAGAGGCCAACACAAGCAGCCCCCAGGAGCCCACTTTGAGCAGCCCTGCTCCAGGGTTCCCAAGCTCTGTCCAGAGGATCTTTATCAGGAGAGGAAAGGGAAGAAACCCTTGGCCATGAAGGGAGACAGCTCCTGTTCTTAGATCCTCCAGTGGCCTCTTGATTCACCTCCTTCCGGTCAGAAGCCAAGTTGGTGCTATCAGGCAGACTCTGGGGGCAATAACCTGGGCTCATGTGTAGGAAACAGTGAATGCACAGTCACCCCACACACACACTTACACTAAATCCTGCCAGCACCCATGCCTGCATCATTCCAACATCTTTCCTTCTTTGAATCCAGGAGTCCTGCTTTTCTGCACCTCCACAGAGTTGTATTTCCTGCCCTCTGCGTACTCAGGTCATGTAAAATGACTTTCCCTCAAGCCTTAGCTTCCTGCTTCTCTGGTCTGGACTCCAAGGTCTCACTCAGATATTCAGAAGTTTTCTCCCAGTTTAAACTCATTCCCTAGCACCTCTGTGAATGAATATTCCTCCCTGATTCCATGCAGAAAAGAATTGAATAAACTCACTTAGACTGAGATCCCATTGCTTGAAATATTGTCCCAGTAGGAACCAGACAGAACCATGCACAGTGAAGAAAACTGGATCTAATGTTGGTATGTCTAGTATCAGTGACAAATGGCACTGACAGGCCAAGGTGAGTCTTCTGTGTATGCATGCAATTGGCCCTTGAATGACCTTCCGCATAGTGTTCTCTTCCTGGTAGGGTCGGCTGGCAGAGAGATCCCATTGCCTGAGAATCTAATTTTGAGAATCAGCACTAAAGATCCGAGGTCAGCTCCCGATACCTGTACACAGAGTTCATGGAAAACTTCCACTCCACCCACACCCAGTTCCTCAGGGTCCCCAACCCCACACTCTATTTGTCAGCACTGCTGTCCTGGAAAGCTCCTACAGGCACCAATGATGCTGAGCTCTACATCAGCACCACCTCTTGTGGACAGCTCTGTGGCATGTTGTCTTCCCGCCCACCCCAGCACCCCTGTCAGCACTGGCGCCTTCGGAACAGCTCCCAGTGCCTGCTCCTTTGTCCTCCTGGGGCAAGTCTGTCAGCCCAGGGCCACTTGCACAGAGCTCACTGGTCAACCTGCAGTTATCAGGTTCCCTGACCTCTGCCACCCAATCCCTCCCCAGCATCCACCTCCACCCATCCGTCAGCACTTCCTCCCCAAGAGACAAGCTGTAGGGCCCCCGCCCTCCACGGTCATAGATGAAACCTAAGGACTCATCAACCACACATTGACTTGCATGTGACGAGAGCACTGATACAGCTGAACATGTTACTTCACTATAGAAACCAGAGAAGAGGCAGAAGCCTGCTGTGGTGGAGAGAGGGGTGTGGGCAGCAAGGGTTGGGGGTGGGGGCGGGGGCTTTAAGAAATGTGTGTGTGAGAGAGTGGGGAGGGGGCACGCAAGCACACTGGCTCAGATGACCCTCACCAAATCAGACAGGGTGCAGGCAGTGCCTGCGTCGTGGGCTTGCTGTGAAGGATGAACAGTGATAACCACTGGTCCTTGGTGCATGTAGTTATCATGATTAAGTGCTGCAGTTATTGTCATTTGTTGTCCTTCCTTCATGCCTCTGCTAATAACCTGTGGGGACAGGGCAAGAGTGGGAGAGGAGGCAGGACGGGACAATTCACTACAGTCAGGCCAGTTGGGATCTGGAGGCGGTGGGGCAACCACAGCTACCAGAGGTCGCAAGGGGTTCAACGGGGCTGTAGGACGAAGAGCAGGCTGAAAGGAGGCTGGAGAGGTGACCAGCGCCTGTGGCTGAAACCGGAGATCAACATCCGGATTGGCTGGTCTGCCCTAGGCAGAGCCACCATCCCCAACCTTTTGTCACTTCTCCCCTCTCTTGCAGCCCAATGAGAAATCTCACCAATACTTTTATGCCTCAGTGAGGCTTCCTTTCCTCCATCTGCTAATGGCCATTGTTTTAACTTCTGCTGGAAATCTTCAAGGACTTTTTAAAAGGAAGATTTCCAAACAAGGAACACAAAAAGGGGGCAAGTCTTTGAAGGCAGACGCTGTACACGGAGCCCTTGGGGGTGGGGGCAGCAGATGTGAAAGGCAGCGAGTTCTCCCTGGATGCTTGGTGTTTCTCCTCCCTTCATTCTCCAGTCGCACACAATGTGCCCGACAACTGGGAGGCCGTTGCAGCTGGGGGTGATGGAGCAAAGAGGCTGGGGACAAGCGTGTGTCCTAAGAAGCAACTATCAGCTGCTGGCAGAATCTTTGACAATGGTGCCACAATGGCACTTTGAGACTGATTATCTGTTCATCCTATAGAAAAAGAAACTGAGGCGCAGGAGAGAAGGCACTGGTCCAAGGCCAGTGGGTTAGCGAAGGGTATTGAGACAGAGAGGCTTTGATCTAGAGCAGGGCATGTTTAAACCCTGCCAGTCCTGTCCACATGGCCTTGGTCGTCTGCAGTTCTAAACACCACTTTCCTCTCTGTAGGTAGAGCAGTGATACCGCACAGCTCAGGAAGAAAGCGTGTGCTGGTTATCCTGTTGGTGGTAGTCAGACCAGCAGACTGCTTCCCAGCAAAGTGCCATCTGGGTTAAACCCTGCCATAGCACTTTGAAGTAAAAGTTATAGAGGAATCATTTGACTCAGAATGCAGAGCCTGACCGTAGGGTTAGTGGGGGGCTTCGTGGTGAGAGGGCAGACTTTAAGCAGCAGAAAGAGGATCTAAGTACCTCCCTTTCTCTCCCCAGAACCCCAGTGCTGGTGTGGAGTCCTTAGCTTTATTGGATGGGTAGATGAATGGGTGACAGAGAGAATGGTAAATGTACAGATGATGATATGATGAGTGAGTGGGTGGCTGAATGGAAGGGTGGATGGATAGACAGATGGATGGACGGCTGAGTGGACAGGTAGATGAGTGGGTGGTCAGTGGGTATGTGAGCTGCCTGAAGGCTCAGAAATGGGATTGTCATGCTATCTAACATTGGTAGTGCCCAGGAGAGCAGAGGTCACTATGGAAGTTGACCCTGGTGAGCATAAGGACTGGAACTTCCTGCCTCAAGACAGGCAGAGGGTGAGAAATTGGACAAGAAGCTCTGGGTCCCTGAGAACCCACCCCGGCCCTGCTTCTGCTATCTGTACCTTTGAGGCTGATGCTTGGCTGTTTCTGCAGGGGTGGTTGGGGTTTTTTTTAGATTTTCCTTTTCTGGTTAACAGGATAGGAGTCTTCTAAAAATAGCACTAAATTTGCTTCTGAGGTATTCATTTTCAAGTCCCTTCCTCTTTCCCTGTCCTCTCTCCCCAACTGTGAGAATTCAAAGTTGAGAGTGTCATTGTCAGCTTTGATGCGCGACCATGTGCGCGCATGCACGCACGCACACACCCTGGGGCCTGCACGCTCAGAGACGTGTGCACATACACACACACCCTGGGCCTGCACACTCAGAGACAGGTGCACATACACACACCCCCTGGGGCCTGCACGCTCAGAGACGTGTACACATACACACACACACACCCTAGCCCTGCACACTCAGAGACATGTGTATGCACAGGCATCTAGTTAATTCACACTCACAGACACTCATGCTGACACACTCCCACGACCTAAAAAGAGACCTAGGCCATCAGGGGTCGCCCACGAGGCATGCAGTGGCTGCATCCCACACAGGCACACAGTCACTTACAGACCCCACACAGCACTGGCATTTTCACATTCCTTCTGGCTCAGTTGCACCCAAGATTCTGGACTGACCATGGCAAACGGTCACCGTGAAAGGCCATGCCGAGTCCCACTCACCTGCGCCCATGCTCCCCATCCTCCAGGCTCTCTCCTCACACATGCACAGGGCAGAGCAATAACTCTCGCTCCAGAGTGTCCAAGGCGGTGGCTGTGACTCCCCGAGTGAGACAGGGAGGAGCTGCCCCTGACCCCCGGCTGCTTCCCGCTGAGTTTCCCTGGGTCAGCTCGAGGAATGGGGCTCCCATCGCTAGGGCAGAGGAGCCCTACACAAAAGCCAGCGCTTGCTTTTAGGAGAGGAAAGACAGCGCCCTGCCATGAGGGAGCAGGGGGAGATGAGCTGAGTGCAGACAGGCTGGGCCCCTCCCCAGCCTTCCACATGGCTCCCGGACTCTTCGGTGTGCCAGCCTGCCTCTCTGTTCAGACAGCAGAGGGGCGGCCTGGGCAAGCAGAGGAGAGAGGCAGTTGCCACCATAAGAACCATCACGATTTAACAAGTCCTTCCTCCGTGTCGGGACCTGGGCTGGCTCTCTCTCAGTTCATTGTCACAAAACCTTTGAGGCTGTGTGTGCAGTTGGCTGTTTGGGGAGGAGGAAACCAGGGCACAGGGAGGGCTAAGAGTCTTGCCCAGGTCACTAGACTGTGACAGTCAATGGCCGCACCAGTTCTTCCCTGGGGTCTCCAGACGGCACCTGAGTCCCCCACATCTCTCACTGGAGCCAGAGAAAATTCAAAGAAAGAGGTGACTTTAAAAATACATAGTAAGGTGGCATTTAAATTCAGCACATCTTAAAACAGAAAGATTTAGCATCTGAAAGTTATTTTTAGCACATCATTCCTTTGCATTTGTCCCAGCTTCCATCCTTTGGGTAGGATTTGAAAAGCTATTGGTTTGGGGTTTGAGTTGTTGTTTTTTGGGTTTTGTTTTTTTTTTTTTAATCCTTTCTTTGAAAGATAGATTTGTTCTTTGTTCAGTTAATTCAAAAAAAAAAAAAAAAAATTGCTCCTTCCTCTACCAGTGTCCCTCCTGGCAAAGACTTTTTATTAAGGCTCCCCTAACCTATTCTTGAGTCATTGAAATGTAACAATACAGAGTCATTTAAATGCTAATAAGATGAAACCAAAATGCATAAATCTTATATTGTCAGAATGTTCTCCTGAATTCTAAAGGGCCTGACATCTAAGAGCCTGACAGGATCTCAGAGCACTAATCTGACACCTTCACTTTCCACTCAGGGGAACCTTGGCCCATGGAGAGAAAGGGCTTGGTCAAGGCCACATGCAGCTGGAACCTGGACAACGAGAAAGGGAATTTCAATGAGTGCTGGTCTGTTTGCTGTGTGTTCTAGTGTGTGGCTCGACCTCTCTGGGCCCAGGGCTGACTAGATGCCCTGACCAGAACACTGCTTTCGTCTGCTCAAGCTGCTACAACAGAATACCATAGACTGGGTAGATTAAACACCAGAAATGTATTTCTCACAGTTCTGGTGGCTGGAAGTCATAGATCAAGGTGCTGGCATTTCCGTTCCTGGTGAGGGCTTCCATGTGACTGTCTTTTCACTGCGTACTCGCGTGGCTGAGACAGACCCTCTCTCATACCTCTCTCTTTAAGAGAAAAATAATTCCATCCATGAGGCCAATTCTCTCCCAAAGGCCCCACCACTTTATCATTGCATTAAGGGTTCAGGCTCCAACCTATGAATTTGGGGGGGACACATTCAGTCCATAGCAGCCTGTGTGCCCACTATAGGGCAGGGATGATGGTGTGGTGCTGAGAGCTGGCTGTGAATGAACTTCATGGCAACCAGGAGGGAAGTGCATTTGCTAATAATGGGGTGCGATGGGGCCTATGTGGAGGTGCAGAGGTCAGTGCTGTAGAGCATCTACTTGGGGCCAGAGCCACACTAGGGCCCACACACATCTCAGTGTATCCTAAAAGCAGCCTGTGAGAGAGATGGGTCAACTCCACTCTGGAGATGAGGCCCAGGGAGGTTAAGTGTCCTCTCCAAGTTCACACAGCTCATGTAATCATGTAACAGCTGTGAAGTGGTGACCCATGTGGTGTTTAGGCAAGCAAGCAAGGATGCCAGGGTTTGGTGCACCATGACTAAGGAACAGCTGTTAGCCTGGCTTTGGCCTTCTACTATGCCTCATTATAATGAAGGGAAATGAGGGCAGGGGCTGCATCTCAAAGAAAAAAATGTGTGACCACTGATTCTGCCATCTTTCCTGACCTCAGCAAGCCTACAAAAGACAGAAGCACTTACCTATTTTACAGATGAGGAAACTGAGGTCTGAGGGTCCCCCAGGGATGGATGGCCAAAGGGCCAATCCAGATATGCATTCACTTAAAGCATTGATTGGGTGCCTCTATTGCCAGGCATCATACGAGGTCTAAAACATCACGCCCACTGCCCACCCAGAGCTGGCAGGAGAAGGGAGATAGCTAAGCAGGCCCACTGGAGTGAGAAGTGGGGTTTGATCCAGGAGGCACCAGGCAGTCAACAGCATCTACACAGCCCTGGGTGCTCTGGGGAGGCATCCGAGGACGGCTGTTGAAGCTGGAGTCCAGGCACTGTCAGCCGACTAAAGCCAGGGTGGTGAGTGCTCTGAACAGACAGGGGCAGGCTTAGAGGATTCAGTTAGGTGGTGGCTTGTGTACACACTGCCAAGTCTCTAGCTCTGTCCCTCTGTCAGAACTTCTGTGTGCCCTCATACATGCACCTCTGGAATCAGCAAAGCCCACCATCGGAGCAAGCACCAAAGTGAACTCAGAAGGAAAAAACAAGACCCTCCGAATAGGATGTTGTCGTGCATGCACCTGTGGGATGCAGGGGTGAGGGGACTGGGGAGGAGTCGCACCAGAAGAGGCAGCCACAGTGAAAAGACTCAGAGAAAGGGGTTTAAGGTCAATCACCTCCAGGGGCAAGGTTTTGGTTTTTAATTAATTTTGCCCTCCCAGAGCTTCATCCCTGCATAGACGCTTACGGGGGTCATATCCTGTGCTTTCTTCTGAGTCCCTCCCAACCTTTTACTAATGGATGGTTGTAGGTTTCAGCTTCTTCCATTTCTCCCTTGTGGCTTAAGTTCTGCTTACCCTGCAAGAAAAAAAATTTATTGTATATGTATATATGTATGCGTGCAGAGAGATAGATAGACAGATTGATTCATCGATTCCCTACTCAGAGTTGAGTGGAAAAGTTCTCCCAATAGCCTTAGCTAATCAGATCTTCCTGCTCTAAACATCCAGAGCATCTGGGACTCCAATTGTGACAAACCCATCATGTTACAGAATCCATTCACTTAATTTTCCTCTCTTCCTCATCAACTCCGGGAAGGCAAGGACCATGTCTGGATTGGCCAATGCCTGGCACAGGGTTGGTGCCCATATATATATGGGTGGATAGATAAAGATCACTGTCTATCTTAACACCATCATCATTCAAATCTCCAGTAGCCCATTAAGACACACCTACTATTGTCATCACAAATATAATTACTGCTAACGATTCTCATAGCTCCTGCTGTCAAAGCTATAATTATCAGTGCCTGTAAGCCATGCCGCCGGTAGCCACGGGACAGAAAACAGCACCTTGGGGTTAGAAAGTCCCTTGTGGTTTGCTAAGCACTTTTGTTCACATACGGCTCTTCATTTAAGCTTTGTGTGATCCCCACAAGGGAGATTCACTGTGGGAGGCAGCAAAGTGCCCTGATTAAGAGTATGTCTCTAGATGCAGTGTGCCCAGGTTCAAATCCCAGCTCTCTCACCCATGACCTTTGTGACCTTAAGCAAGGTGCAGTACCCCTCTTGGCCTCAGTCTCCTTAGCAGATCTATGAAAATAGCAAGGCTGCTATTGTTCGCTGTGCTGGGCGTGGTTCTAAGTATCGTACATGAAAGAAGTCATTGAACCCTCAGAACACCTGTGAAGTAGACATCATTCCCCTCCCCTTTTGTAAAATAATGAAACAAAAGTTAAATTTCCCGTTCAGCTGGGAGATGGGAGAGTCATAACTTGAATGCAGAAATGGTGGCTTCTTGGACCCCTGTTGTTAAACTTGACAGCATCTCTATAGGTAAGAGGCCTTGTCCCTGCCTCACCTCCTCATGAGCCTCAGGTAGCAAAGGCTATGAGTGTTCCTGCAGGACGGGGGTGAGGAAAGTACATCCCTTGCCCATTCATTTCAAGAGTGTTCACTATTACTTCGGGCGGCATTTTTATAATTGCTCCCTTTCCCTAGTGTCTAGAGCCTCTACTCGAGGCAGCATGTCTATTTTATAGTCTACTCCTTAAGATACCTGTTAATCGCCATGTGAAAAGAAGGCCTCCCACCACGGCCTTGGATAGACATGCCCTCCTGGAAGACAGGTTTCCTCTGTGTCTCCAGAATCCTCTGACCGAGGCCTGGACGCCTCCTACACCAGGCAGTAACACACACACTTTGAACATTGTTTCAAGTTAGTTCCCAGTAAGTTGGGAGGAATGGAGAGCAGAGGATAAACACAATTGTCATGAAAATAAGAAAACCATGTTTCAGAAAGGTGAAGGAACTTGCCCAGGATCCCAGCCATGATTTGAGAAAGCTCAGATTTGAACCTAGATTGCTCTGATTCCAAATCTGTGTTCTTAACCATTGGGCACAGTTCATCCACCAGAGAGAAGGAAGGGAGCACCCCCTAAAGGCAGGGGAAAGAGCCCTGGGCTGAGAATCAGAAACAGCCCACCTCAGGCTCCCTCCACTCTTGGTCTGTGTGACTGAACAAGTTCCTTTCCCTCCCTAAGCTTTCAGGCTCCTCACTGGGGAAATGATATTAACTCTGAAATGCCTCTCGTTCTAAAATTCTGTGAAAGAAGGATGGTAAAGCAGAGAAATGGGGCAGGGGAGGGGAGGCAGAGGGAGCAGTTGGGGCTGGGGAGCTGGCTCAGCCCCATCCTCCTTCCAGTCCTTCCTCCTCACTGTCCTGGACCTGTGATGGCCAGCTGTCCACAGGTGCCGGGTGGGGCCAGTCCCCATGCCAGGCCTAGCCGAGCTCAGCAGGGGCCCTTTGTCACCCAACGCTTGCCGGGCCTCGGCCACCGGTGTTGGGTGTCGGGCAGATTGGATTCTCTCCTGGCAGCCCCACAGATGCGGCACTCCTGAAGGGTGGCCGGCAGGCAGGGCGAAGCCGGTTCTCCCTCTTCCTGGGTTTCCCAGAACAGTGGCAGCCGCTGTCCGTGGTGCTGGACTGCGGGGTCCCCAGGTGAGGGCTGTGGACGGGAGTGCATGGGAGGACCCAAGCTATGGGCTTAGGGGCATCCCAGTGAATAAGCACGGTGGGCTCCTCTAGTCAGGTGGAGGGCCTTCACTGATGTGGTTGGGGCTGCAGGTGGAAGGTGGGCCGCTTGCCTCTGCTACCATGCCTGTGAGAGTTAAGATGGGAGAAGAGTGTGTAACAACAGGTATCAGTGGCATGAACAGGGCAGCTTCTATGCTGGGGGGTCTGGGGACTATGCACTTGGATGAGTGTACACTCCAGATTGGGTCTGGGATGTGTGTGACCATGTTGAGGAGAGTGAGCGAATAGGAGTCCAGGTGGGCACAGAGGGGCCGTGAGCACAGGTATTTTTGAGGGCGGGAGGTAGGGATGTTAAGATGTTTGCCTAGAAGTGTGACTGCAGGTGGCCATGAGCAAAGTGGGAGGGGTCGTCCTCCAGGGGGTGGAAGCGGGGTCCCTGCGTTGGAAGGTATGTGGCCATGGGCTAGGCCCCAAAAGGAGGTGGGTTGGGTGTTGCAGGGTGCCCTGAGCTGTGTGCTGGAGGGTATGTGCACACCAGGTGTGTGCGGTGAGATCAGTGTGTGGGCAGGAGGGGTGGGGTGAGCTACGAGGGGGCACCAGGCTGTGGTGGGGGGTGGTGTGCTAGGACTTGCCCACCAGGCGGGCACCAAGGCATTCAGATTTACAGTGTGCGCCAGTGTGGTGTGGGGTGTGCTCCAAAACCCTTGTGTCAGGTCTGCAGTGTTATTGGGTGGCGTGTTATGTGCACGCGCACTCACACAGGCTGGGTCTTCCTGAGCAGGTACCCCAGTGCCTGACCATGTCCCCACTCTGCTTGACTCCACAGGAGCCACCACCCCTGACCATGTAGATGCCAGCTTCAGGGAGCAGCATGGGCCCCACTGAATGGAGACTCCTGGGTCTACAGCCCTGAGCCCCTCCGGCCCCTGGACCTCGCCCCGTGCTCAGGGACACCCCTGGGAGCTCACCATTGCAGTCGCCTGCCCACCTCGGCCGCCTCCTCCCCCTACGACCCGGAGTCAGCCACCAGGAACCACAGCCGTCCAGTGAGGTTGTGCTGAGGACAGCCACGCAGATCCATCACCCAGTGGCCTCTTGTCCAGTGCTGAGCCTCGGGCCCACCCTGAGCAGGGACTGTGACAAACATGGGTGACATGACCAACAGCGACTTTTACTCCAAAAACCAAAGAAGTGAGTTGAGCCATGGGGGTGAGTTTGGGTGCACGATGGAGGAGCTGCGCTCCCTCATGGAGCTGCGGGGCACCGAGGCTGTAGTCAAGATCAAGGAGACCTATGGGGACACTGAAGCCATCTGCCGGCGCCTCAAGACCTCACCTGTAGAAGGTAGGTGTGGAGAATTGAACCCAGGGCCACAACCCTGGTGCCATCGTCTGAGGTTGGCTCTGGGGACAATGGTCACCATATTGAACAACAGGGATGCTTCAGACATGGGCTGAAATGCCAGTATGACCAGGCTAGTGCACTTTAGAGGGTCGGCCCCTGGGGACAGGTCAAGGAAGGGGCCTCTGTTCCCTCTCACAGTGGGCTGGGATCTCGCCCAAGCCCCCTGCAGAACAGAGCTGGTGGAGGCTGTTCTGGAAGTCAGATGACAAATCAGCTGAAGGGGCATCAGTGGTGGCAGCAGACTCAGCATCCCAGAAATCTGGGAGGTGCCCAGTCTCCAGGGCAGGCCAGGAGAGAACCTGTGTCCAGGCTCAGTGGGGCTCCTGCTTTCCCCACCCCATTCTGGAGGTTGAATTGAGGAGTCCAGCCACCCCGCCCTTCCTCCCTTCCCCAGGACCCAGGAGCCCCTTTATCTGGATTGAGCACATAACCACGTCATTGCCACCAAGCAGCTGATTCCAACCCCAGCCTCTGCCACTGGGCAGGATCGTGTCCATATGTCCCAAATTCAGGCTAATTGGGGCTCTCTGGGCAGCCAGAGGCCACAGGACCACTGGGCACACAGGACTGCAAGAAGGTGTCTGTCATAGAAGAGTGACAGCGGCCCATGTGTGTCTTGTCCTGGAGATGAGTGGGGGGCATTTTTGTAGCTATCAAAACGAGGGAATCTGGTACCTCTGGACAGAAAGAGTTTCAGCTTCCTGGGGGCTCTCCTGGAGGAACTAAAGCCAGGTTAGCTGCCGTGAGACACACAGGAAAGAAATCAGCTTGGCTGGCCACCAAAGCTCAGAGTCAGGTGTCCCCCCACACACACCCCAGTTAACCTTCCCATCATCATAAGGGAGAAGAGTCCCTCACAAACCCAAAGGCATGGGTGCGAGGCTCTTGTACAAAGAGACTGCACTGAGCCTCAGTTTCCATCTCTGGAAAATGGGGGTGACACCTACCTCCTGGTGCCTATGGAGGCCTGAGCATACAGAAGGCTCTCAGTATAAGGCAGCCATTATTATTCTAAGGCGTGTAGATGCCAATCCCTCCCCTAGGTAGAGACCACACCTGAGAGGCAGGCCAGTCTGAATCCTCATGTTCGTATGACAGACAAGAAAACTGAGGCCACCGTCCCTCCCACCATCTCCACACTCCAGTCCCCTGCCCCCTATACTGCTGAGCCGTCACCCCAAACGTTCCCTACACAGACTGTGGACCCGCTACTCAGTGGGGACCGCGGTTCATCTGGCCAATGGCTGTGCCCCACCCGCTGCCCCACACCTCTGGTCTCCCAGCCCTCCTCACGGGTCAGGAGGAAAGGCTGCTTTCTCGGACATTTTGCCTATGTGCTGGGCCTGGGCAGAAGCTTCGACACACCTTTCCTTGCCTGGTGCCATTTAGGTTTGTTTTACAGGGAGAACAGGAATAGAGGAAGCATTCTGCCTTCTCTGTGGTTCAGCTCATGGCTGGAGAAAGGCTACACGGGGCCCTGAGTTGGGAGTGCGATCTGTCTGGAGCTCCTGGGCCCTGGTCTCATGTGACTGATACTCTGTGGCAGAATGACCCCTCTCACCTCACCATCAGATTGGCACAGTGGCTTGTGAGGAAGCAGAGCTTCCTCTGTGGTCTTTGCCTTTTGAATGGGACCAGGAGAGTCTCTTGAGTCAGGAACTGTTAGGTGTCTCAGACCCTGTGGAGATCCCCCTGGGAGCTGTGGCACTTCTCCCCAGAAAAGCAGTCAAGCGTGTGCAACAGATGGGGCCCACACTATGGAAGCTGGCCCTGAACCCCAGGTAATAAACCCACCCTCCCCGTCCACCTGGCAGGCTCTCAGACCCTGGGAAAGCAAGTGGCACATGGTCCAGCTCCAGCACCGTGTCCCTGTGTGCATTGCTGTGGCAAGTAGGAACGCTCCTGAGGGCAGAATCCTGTCCCGCCCTCTCTTCCCACTCAGTGCCCAGCCTGCTGCCTGGCCCTGAGAAAGGCGAACAGCTTCCCCGTAAAACCCTGAGACATGACCACTGTCTCCTTGGAGCCCACAGGGAACAGCTCTCTGACGACTGAGCAGCCAAAAGAGCAGATAATCAAGACAGTGCAGCCACTAGGGCTCAGAGGACAGGTGAGATGGTTGGACAGTGAAAATCAAGGAAGGCTTCCTGGCAGAAGAGGCATTTGACTGTGGTCAGTGGGAAAGAGGAGGAAGCGTGTAGCATGGCTTGAGCAGCATTTCTTAGACACAATTCCACAGGATAACGGTGTGCTGCAGGAAGTTAGATGCTGGGTGAAAAACACAGGGGACATTGTTTTCTCATCTGAGAAATGGAAAGAAGGACAGCTCTACAAGTGCTCTGCATCTGGTCACCGTGTGTGTGCCTTTGAGGCTTTATCTGACCTCTCTGGGCCTTGCTTTCGTGATTTTTCCTGAAGATCAAATGAGGTCTCTGATGGGAGGCTCCCTGAGGAGGAGGACTGCCCGGAGCAGAGCCTCTGCTTCATTGGTCTCCAGAAGGGCCTCCCAGGGTACAGGCAGAGCAGGAAGAGGTTTGGGAAAGGGAGGGAGAGCTGTAACGCTACAGACCGCAGACGTGGGCATCCTCGGTTCACTTCCTCCTCCTGCCGTGTGCCAGCCATGGGGCTCTGGGCAAGTTACCCAACCTCTCTGTGCCAGCATTTCCTCATCTGTAAGATGGGATAATAGTAATGACTACCTCATAGGGTTCAGGTGAGAGCAAGTGAAGTGCTTAGGGCAGTACCTGGCAATGGTGTTTCCGTGGGTGAGGATTCAGTCCCAGAGACTAAGCACCTCCACTTCCCTGTCAGTAAAACGGGCTGTGAGCTCTGAATGAGATCAGGCCGGTGCCAGCTCTGGTTCTCATTATGGTTCTCTTTACTCTGGAAGAAGCAGTCATGTTCTGGAAAGAGTAGAGTCTGACTCTTCCGGAACAGTGGCCAATGTCTGCACTCTGTGCAATGCTTGTTATCCGGCCGATCTGCATCCTCGTTACATGTGCTCCTGGAAGCAGGTGTGTTTATCCCATTTTACAGCTGGGGAGCGTGAGGGTTCAAGGTCACTGCCACATTTAGCCCCAGGGGCGCCCTCAGCCCTAAGTCCTTGGGAATGGTCCTCAAAAAGTGTTCTCTGTCTGAGGAGGGCCTGGGACGGTGAGGCTCCCAGGATACTTCTTAGTTCTCTCTCGAGTTGGACATCTGTCCTGCCCCTGGCTGTCTTCTGACCTGGAGGAGCACCTGGCCTCCAGCCGCAGCCCACAACTTAAAAGCCTGTGGCCCAGGTCTTGCCAGCTCCAGACTGGGGACTCAGGTTGGCCATGACCAACACCCCTGACCCAATCTGCTGATGTGAGCAGGGAGCCGGCCTGAGTCACACCACGGGAAACTGCTTCAGGCCACACATAAATTAGCCTTCCCATTCACATCCAGCTAATTTTAGGCAAAAAGATCTCTGCAAGTGATAGAGAGGGTTTAAAGCCATAGAAGTCAGCTTCCTCCAGGCCTCCCGCTGCCAGCACAGGCCCTGCTGGAATCCCAGGGAGGTCTCACTCCCCTGACTGCTGCTGGGCCAGCCCGACCACCCTGAAGCCAGAACAGCCTCTGCCCGGATCTGAGCTACATGCCTCCGACTCTTCCACTGCTGGGGCTGTCCTCTTCTCCTGCTCCGCCTCCGTGTCCTCCACATTCCCTCTTCTTCCACCCCAGCCAGCCTGGGACGATAGAACCCCAGGCTCAAATCCTGGTGGCTCATGCTTCACAGGGCCCTGGCAGTTCAATTAACCTCTCTAACCTCTGTTGCTGTACCTGTAAAATGGGGATAATAACAGTATCTATCACTTCGGATATCGTATTAGACAATCCAGTGAAGGACTTCGTTCAGTGTATGACAAACCCTAGACACTTACAGAATGTTGTGCATTATCATTGTTTTGGTTAGACCCAAACATCTCTTTCTAAAAGCAACATAGATGTCCCCATCCCCATGAAAGGAGTAGACAGTTAAAGAAGCGGTGCCCGACAGAGTGAGTGCATCATCAGAGGCTTCCCAGCGTGGGCCCCTTATGGGATGAGTCTGAAAGATGGGTGATGGGTGTTGAGGTGCCCTGTGAGGTCCTGGAGGCAGAAGCTCTTGGTCACCCTCCACTGTGTCCCCAGCACCCAGTTTAGTGCCTGGGAACTCCAGAAAAGGAGGAGAAAGGAGGAAAGTATCAGCGGGGATGCCCCAGTACCCCTCCCCGCATGGGGTGGATGCCAGCAGCCTGGGGACAGGACACAGGACACCCTGCATCACCCATGGAACAGCTGGCTTCAGTTCTCCGAGACCACAGTGCCACTGCCAAGAGCGTCCTGACACTCACAACTGGGCTGTCAGGAGGGGCAGGTCACACAAGTCCTGCTGGGCACCCCCAACAGTGCGTTTCCTGAGGGGGACATGGGGACAGAGACATGGGCTGCAGCAGGGTGGGGTGGGAACTGGATACTGGGGAGCGCTGTGAAACGGAACCGCCGGTTAATTTTGTATGAATCCTCCTGCTGCCGGAGCAGAGCGGAGAAAGGGGCTGAGAGAGGACAGGAGAGCAGATGGTGGGGGATGGTGCCGCGTGTCGTGTAAATATGTCGAAGGAGACGCCCCTCAGACCTGGCAGAGCCATGTCAACACAGAGCCGCCACCAGCTAGGCAGGGGGAGCGTGTGAGGGCAGCACAGTCTTTAGTTTGTCGTTGTGATGCTCTCATTCTCCATGTGTTGTCTTCTTGACAATGGCTGGACTCTGGAGGGGTTGACGGGGAAGCTGAGGCAGACACACGTTCAGCACTGGCCCAGACAGTGTCCTGAGCTGGGGGCTGTAAGGACTCAGGGTCCACATGGGAAACCTGCTGCCTGGACCAGGGCCTCATGTGAAGGCTTCCTTTTTAAGTCCCAGGCCTTTGGGTGCGAGGCCTAGGGGAGAAAACACATCCGAGTACTGAAGAGGCCGAGACCACGTAACCACCTTCCTTCGTGGTGCCGGGTGGAGGAGCCCCAGCCTGGGGAGATGTCCCAGCCTGCCGTGTCTCCATGAGTGCGTGACCTCAGACAAGACACTTAGACTCACCACCTCGGCCTTCTTACCTGTAAGGTGGGAACTGTGCCACTTTGCTCTCTGGCGTTTGGAGACAGTGACTGGAAAATGCTTTGAACGTTTTCTGTAAAAGACTCATCCTCCTCCAGTATTTACTGAATGTTTCTATCCATGAGGATTCTGTTTGCTGGAAACCCGTCTGAAACTGGTTCATGCAAAGGGCTTTTCTGGCTTGGGAGACTGAAAAGCGCAGGGGCCGCCGTGGCCTCCGGCATGGCTAGCTCCAGGGTCTCCCGTGTTGCAGGAGGGCCACCATCCTCTGTTGGCTTCATCTGCAGGCAGGCTCTCGCCAGTGGGGTCCGCAGCAGCTCCAGGATGGCCCTCACATTCCTGCCCACACCCAGCAAACAAAAGCACCCCTTTCCTCCTGCGCCTGCCTGAAGTGCTAGAACAGGTGGTGACGGGTCGCCTGGACCACGTGGCCTCTGCTAACCAATCCCTGCAGGCAGGGATGGTGAGGCTGAAAGGTCAAACTGAGGTCACATGCTCACCCCAGAAAGGGGCTGCTCAGTCCACTGAGACCAGAGGGGTTGGGAAGGGAAGAGGAATGGGCTGACTGCATTTAAGTTTCCTCTCCGCTCTAGGAAGGATGCGGCAGAAAGCCAATGTGCTCCCTGCCCTTGAGCAGGACTGTGTCCTTGCAGGGAGAGGATAGAATGGAGGAGGCGATGAGGAGAGAAGGGGACTCAGGAGCACAAATACAGAGTGAGCACAGCCAAGTACAGCCCTGCTGATAGTCACACTGGGGTCATAACAGAGGCTAGGTCTGTCCCAGACAAGTAGGTCTATGACTAGTGTCCCAGCCATGAAGAGCCAACTTGGTGTCCTGGTGCAAATCTGACTCCACTTCTTGCCCAGGTGTAGACCATAGAACTAGTTATCGAGCCTCTCTGTGCCTCAGTTTCCCCATCTATGACATGGAATAACACCGTCATTTTTATAAGGTTGCTTTGAGAATCAAAGTAGTATGTGTGAGGTGTTCAGTGCCTGGCTCGTGGCCGGTGCTCTGCCAGTGAGGTTATTATCGGTGTTCTATGCCGGGAACTCTCTGCATGACTTTAAGGGACAAGCTGGGTTTAAATTAATGGAAAGAAGAAGGGAAGCTTGTCAGGGCAGATCCTCGGGCTTGACCAACACATGTGTGTCTATGGGATAAAAAAAATTGTCAGCCCCACATTTGAGGTGCTTCTACACCCCACCCTACCACCAGGGAAAAGAGTCCTTTAAAAGAACAGCTTTCTGTGAAATCTGATGATTCACATGGGGACACTTTCCAAAGTGCACCCCCCAGAGCCTTCTGAGTCATCAATAAAGTGAGCCCATATGTTGATTGATACTACCCATTGATGGCACGCCTTCTGGGAGGTGGGGACTGTTACCCCTTTCTGGGTGGGGAAACTGAGGCTTGGAGGCTGGCGTGACTTGCTCCATGGAAATGCTCTCCGGTTTCCAGCCAGGGCAGAAGCTGCAGTGCCCAGGAAGGTGGAACCCTCGGAGACATGCCTAAACCGCTGCTGACCAAGGGCTGCTGCGTGGAGTCCTGCAGGATGAGGAGGTTTAACCTCCCACCAGTGACACTGCCTGGCCTGGCAGGAGCTTTCTGTCATCAGAACCATGGGTTCATTCTAAGCAGACACCCTCACACAAGCTCCCCGGCAGCTGCAGTTTGCCGCCTGCTAACTTCTCAGGGCCAGGCCCCTCCAGACTGTCCCGCCTGGGCTCACAGCAGCCCCTGGAGGGGAAGCCAAGGACTGGACAGGCCTGATTCTTACTCTGAAGGCATTTTGCTTGCAGAACAAAGCAGTAAACACTAAGTGTCTCCTTTGTGCTGAAAGAGAGAAGGAATGAGGAGGGCATTGACTTTGAGTCCCAGTTCCACCATCAAAACTCTTGAGCAAGTCACTCCATCCCTATGAGCCTCAGTTTCCCCATCTGGAGCCAGAGCCAGTGCATCCAGGTGTCCAGGGAGCACCCGACTCCGGCCCTGCTGTAGCACTCAGGCAACGTGTAGGCCGACACATTCCGTTGTTGAATAAATATGTGTGCAAGCCTACTGTGAGCAGGCTTGGGCCACATTGCTCTTCTGGGGAGAGACATCCACGTGTCCTGAGGTGCAGTGTGTGTGAGATGACAGGTGGGGAGGCCAGGATGGGGTAGCCTTCCAGGACATCCCCTCTTGGTCCAAGGAGCTGGGGCAGGATGTGGGGGATCAGACAGGAGATGACTGAGGTGCGGCAGCAGGCAGGAAACTGTGGGAAAGACAGAGGGCAGGAGCTAAGCCCACAGAGCTGGGTTGTAGACCAGTGACAACTGTGATGCCTGAGACTCGCCAGCATGGACAGAGCACTTCCCGCAGACCAGGCGGGCTCTCCGTCTAGGCCTCACGGCATCGCCTCACTTAATCTTCACACACCCTGGGAAGCAGGAGGTGCTTACAGAAGAGGAAGGCGAGGCCAGGGCGCTGCCGGTAACCAGACCGAGCCAGGAGGGGTGCCAGGAAGGCACCCACATAGACTTCTAGTCTGCACAGCAAGAGGGAGTGTGCTGCAGGTCAGAGAGGGATGACCTCTTGGAATAACAGAGCTCTCTGAGGACAAGGAAGAACTGAAAGGTAAAGCAGGGAGGAAAGGAGTGGGAGAGGCGCACGAGCAAAGGCCCTGGGGTTGAGGACCAGAGGTACAGGGAGAGAACTCCTCGTGCCTTGCCTCAGGTGCTTTTCAAAGTACAAATGGACACCAACCCCCAGAACATGGACTGATTTGCATAGCCCGGTTTTCAGTTACTTTGTTCATGGTGCGTTACAGTGTCCACTGGGGGCGTGGCATTGATACTTGCGTCCCCTGCCCGTGAAAGTGTGGAGCAAGGTGGAGTCCCTGAGTCCAGCTCCTCTTCAGTGATCACCTGAGCCAGAGCCCTTGCTGGTTTCCAGGACACTGAGGCTTGGGGGAGGTGATTCTCAAACTGGGTTCCCTTGGGTGGTGGGTGGCGATTCACAGAGGTTCCCTAGGGGAGCCACTGACTGAGTGGTTCTAGGCTTCCCACCCCACCCACACCCGGGCAGCTCCTGCTTAATTTCTTGACATAGTGAAGCATCTGTAAGATTTTTTTTTTTTAACAGAGAACTCCAAAAAAGAAAAGAGAAATGTTGTTTATATTTTTGATACTGAAAACGGCACAAAACTAATATCTAATAGCCTGAGGTGGGGTCCAAGTGATAGAAGTTCTCAATTTTTACATCTGTAAAGTGGAGCAAGTCATATCCAGCTCCCAGCAGCCATACTGATCTGTAGTTTAAATGAGAAAGCACACACACAGCCCGTGGACCACAGCTGGGCCTCCGGGGACATGCGTCTTGCAGCTGCCACACCCCAGCCATGGCCTGACTTCAAGTGCTCTGTCACCCGCGTTAGAAGACACGCTGAGCTGGGAAGACGCAGGTGGGAGCCGGTCGTGGTACTGGCAGCTCTGCACTCACCAGGCCCAGACGCTCTAGAACCACAAGACTCAGCGCCCCCAGGACTGCAAACATCATACCAGCTGAAGGGTGACTGAGTCCCAGCCAGAGTCCATCACAGACCTTCCCCATTAGAGCCCTCAGCCCTCACCCCAAGCCCCAGCCAGCTGCCCTTTTCCTCCAGGTGACTTCAGAACCCTAACCACACAGGTTTCCAAAGGTCTGAGGGTATTCCCTGGAAATAGGTCTCTGGATCCCAGAAGCCTAGAGGCTTGGGCATCAGATTCTGATTACTTGCCTCCCTGAGTCTCAGTTTCCTCATCTGTCAAGTGGGCTGAGGAGCGAGATCGGCCTGGATCATCTCCAGAGTTAGGACCCCCTCGATTGTCCACCCAGCCTGAGACCCACAAAGGCCAGAATTCAGCTCCAGATTGCTGAAGCAGTGTCTCCCTCCAGGCCCTCCTGTCACTCGAGAGGCCCCAATGGGGCAGGTAAGTTATTTATACAGGCTCCCCCTCACCCCACAACGATTATCTTACTCCTCCTGGCACAATCCAGGCCCCTGCTGTGGTTTCAGTTATTTATAGTCAGTGGAAATTAGTGCCTCGGCGGATGATTCCCTGGTACCCACCTGCCAGCATTAGCCTCCACCCAAGTAGGAGTGCCCCCTGGAAATTTCCATGGTCCCAGCCAATGATCTGAGGGACCACTTCCTAGCAGAGGACTCCGCTCTTTCTTCAGCATGACTTTGGGCAAGATACCATGGAGCTGAGAGGCAGAGGCAAACCCTTCCCGCTTGAGGGCCGTGCAAGACTGCGGGGAGGAGGCAGTATCTGAGCAAGATGTTGAAGAGTAGGCAGGGTTTGCAGTGGGGAAGGGCACTCCAGGTAGAGAACACAGTATGGTCAAAGGCACAGAGGCAACCAAGAAGGGTATATACACAGAAGAGCAGATCATTCTGTTTGGCTGGGGCTCAGGGGAGGGCGTGACTGGAAGCAGTGATAATAATTAGAGTAATTAAGCTTTATAAATGTTCCAGACGCCACTCTAAGACCTTTCCATACATCATTGCCTCACTTAATCCTCCCAGCAACGCTATGAGGTAGGCGCTGGTATATCCTCTGTTTCAAAAGTAAGAAACTGAGACAAAGCGATGTTAAATCACTTGCACAGTCACAGAGCTAACGGTAGGAGAACTGTGCTCCAAAGACAGGCAGGCAACTCCAGAGCCCATAGTAGAAACCCCTGTGAAGACCTCAGAAGGTTGAGCCTAAGACCCTGGGCTTAAATTAGAGGCAAGATGGACCCCTGGAAGGTTCTTGAGCAGAGGAGCAGCATGCCTAAGACCAGTGGTCTGGCAATCATGCATTTGATTGGAAATGAGTTGGTGGGCAGAGGACAAAAACCAACCTAGAGAGAGGGATAGACATCTGGAAGAGAGGTGACAGGACTGGAACTGGCCAGGGTGGTAGTAGAAAGGAGAGGCCAACCAGCAGGACGCAGCCTGCGATGAGTGGGCAGGATGGGGAGGTGTCCATGCAGGCTCAGTTTTCAGATAGCAGGCTGGCCTCTCTGGGCGGAGACCGGCCGCTAAGGAGGAAGGAAGGTTGGGGACAAGATGAAAGTTCTGTGCTGGGCACCATGCATTCTCGGGGCCTGTGGGGTAGGATGGCAGCCTAGTACCCTGGAGAGAGACTGGGCTGGAGGTGGAGCAACCAGATGACAGAGGAGAGGTTAGCCACTGGAGGGCATGCCTCAGGGCCTGTGTGCCGACTGCAGTACCCTAGCAGCGCACAGAGCCGGCACTGGGTACACGGTGAGTGCAGGAATGAACGCCTGGGCGTGCCTTACACACAGGCCTGTGGAGAGCTTCCGCTGCCACAGGAGCAGGCAGTGGGCAAAGCAGAAGTCAGGGAGGCAGAGGGAACATTCGCCTGCAGGTAAAGTGTACTCAGGGTTCTGACACGGCTAGACACTCACTTAGACATAGGGGGTTGCCAGGAGGGGTTCGAGGAGGCAAGTGCTCAGTTCTCTGATGGGGAGGGGTCTGCAGTTGTGGTGTGTGTGGGTGTCCACACTCCCCCACGTCACCAGCATGATGACATAAAACAGCGAGAGATGCTCATGGTACGCCAACAAGCAGATCCAACTGACTAGTCCAAGAGCTCGTAGTGAAATGTGCAATGTTAGGAAGTGATGAGCCTGGGGTCTTCGTTGCCTTTTTAAATAGAATCTCTCTCAGCTGTCACTTTATGCCACTTAATTCTAATGATGACTGTTTAACGACCAGCTCACAAAAACCCCTAAAATTTAGCCGTCAGCTCTCAGGAACAGATGTGAGCTGTCTCCAGGCAGCACTGGTTCCAGGTCCGAGGACAGGACCTGTGTGTAGTCTGGTCCCATGTCCCCCCACTGCCAGGAAGAGGGGACATCTTGACTGTTAGTCACCAAGGCCCCTGTGGAGAGACCTCGTTTCCCGCAGGAAAGAAGACTGGGACTGGACAGCCGAAACCCAGCACCTGCTCCAGTTTCTCTTTTGATCACTGCATGACTTCTCTGTGATACCATTTTGATTCTTTTTTTTTTGAGAAATTATCATTGCTTGAAGTCCCAGAGCCTCTAGGAAAATAAAATCCAGGACTTAATCCTGAGAATAGCAAAACAAAGAACCCAGCCAGAAAGGAGGTACGGGAACTCAGAGCAGCCGCATCCACCCACGCTCCCTCCCAGGTGAGCCCCCCACCTTCTCCAGCGGGGAATAATTGAACAAACCTCAGCCACACTGCCTGAGAGCTCACCCCTAGACATGCTCAGAGGGCCCCCACTTGAAGGGTATCTTCAGGCTGAGTCTTCTCGATTCCCCTCAGGGGAAAGAAGGGTGGATGGGGGACCCTCAGGGGTATAGAGTGGCCAAGACAGGGGACAGACCCCTGAAATCACATCCCTAATCTTGAAATATTCTAGGTCTAGTGAGGACGCCCCCCCACACTAGACCCCAGGGTCTAGACCCCCCAGGAAGATGCTAGTACTCTGTCTCTAACAGCATGTGCCTAACTCAGGCAACAGATGGCCAAGGCAAGGAACTGGACTCCAACCCAAGAAGCCCCTCCAGCTTCCCCTCATTGGGGATCATCTGTGACCAGCAGAAGGCTCAGCCTAGGGCAGGCAAAGAGGGCAGAATGAGAAGGAAGGCCGAGGCGGTGCTCCTGCCCTCTACTCCAGTAACGCCTGTGCCGGTGGCCACCTGGTACCACATGGCACCAAGATACCACTGTTGTCCCCATTTTGCAGATGAGGAAAGTGAGAGTTGACAACTTTCCCAAGTCACGTATCTGGGAGTAAAACCCAGGCCTGGATGAGGCGACGCCTCGTGCGCTTAACTGTCAGCCCCCAGGACTGACTCCATGCTCCCCACAGAGTGACATTCAACTCATCCCAAAACCTGGAAAGTTTTCAGTTGCTTCCAAATACACTGGTGCCCTGTCCCAAAGAGGAGACAAGGAGGCTGGAGTGGAGACAACAGATACCTGGCCTGCCACCTGATTCACCCATGTCTGAGTCTCACTCAGACTCCTCTGGCCAGAAAGTTCCCAAAGGCCTCTGAGCCTGGGTCTCGTGGCTGCAGAAGGTGAGCCTGGAAGCCTGGACCCAGAAGTCAGTCCCATAACCTCTTGGCAGGCGCTGGGCCGGCAGTGCTGACTGAGGGCACGTTGACACCTGCGCTCACTCACTGTGTGGCCGCGGGCAAACCACTTGCCCTCTCTGAGCTTCAGTTTCCTCATCTGCAGAGCGGGTTTAGCTATGTCTGCCTTCAGGATCCTTAGAAAACAAAATGAGAATATTGTATGCAAAGCCCCTTTCTTCTTCACCTCCCCAAGCTATTCTCTCCACAGTGGCCCAAGTTAAACTTAAATATGTGTCAACTGGTGCCACTGCCTGCTCAAAACTCAATGACTGAGACTGCTCTTAGAATGAAATCTCAGCTGCTCACAGTGGCCTGCACCCCTGGTGTGACCCAGCAGCCACCTCGTTGTAGGGTCTTCAGGGACAGATCAAGAGATTAGAGTCCCCAGTCTATAGAAACACAAAGCTCCATTAAAAAACTACAGTGCAGACCCCTCCCTTAGTGCCAGCTGGGGTCCCAGAATAAATTTAAGATTATAACTGAAAATCACTGATAATAATTGTTGCATCTATAACTGCCCTGCCCCAAATTTACCCCCCTGAATTTTGACATATTCTCAGGTCAGGTCTGCCCCAGACTCTGACTGAGAATCACTGCATTTAGTTATTAATTCACACATCTTTTAAAGAAGCGTGATTGTGCACCTACTGGATACTAGATGCTATCCTAAGTGCCAGAGATAAAGATCCTCACACCCTCACAAAACTCACAGAAGCAAATAAAAGAACAGGAGCGACCAGATGGATAAGGGCTTGGAGGGTGATAAGAGACAGTTTAGATGGGCAGTCAAGGAGGCCTTCTCTGAGGAGGTGGCATTTAATCCGAGCCTCAGCTGAAAAAGCCTAAGAATTGCTTTCACCTGCTCCTCAGGGTTTTCCAATCCCCTGTGTTTGTTTCTTGGGTTCTGCCAGGCACTCTCCCATCCCCTGTGGCCTTCATGACCTCATGTCATATCTAAGAAACTGAGGCCTGGAAAGGAATTGTCCAGTGTTACACAGCAAGTGGATGACGGAGTAGGGTCTTGTCCTTGGATGTCCTAGCTTCCTAGCTGTGTCCCTCCCCCGCCTCTACCTGGCTGAGATGTGTTTGGGGAGCCAGCAGGCAATGTCAGAAAAAAGGGCCCTAGTCTGTTAGAGCCTGTGGCTGTCAGCTGAGAGAGAACCGAGTCCCAAGAGGCCACTGAGTTTTGAGTGAAAAAAAGAAGTCACAAAACTGTGGCCCAGCTTTGGAGGAAGAGGCGGGTGGGAAGCACACTGGGCATGCCCCTTTGGAAAGAAAAAGAATCCCTGCAGAGGTTAACTGGAGAGTGGTGAGACTATGTGTAATTATTATACATCAAATCGGTTCCTAAGGGGCTAAAGGGTTCTCCTTCCACTTGGCATAGCTGGAGGTAGGCCAGCTCCATCCTAGATGTTTGGATTTTATACTTCCTGAGGGCAAGGGCGATTTCCTGAGCCTCTGAAGCCCCACACCCTGCAGGGAGTCTAAGTGAAGGAGAGCATGAATGATAATTGCATGTGTGCATGCCAGGGGCTCCCTGGTCGACGACTGCCACCGCCCCACAACCAGAACACACGGCCCAGCTCGGCTGGAGGACACGGAGACATCAGAGAATCTGACCCTGGTAAGCGCTGCCAACAATGTCTCAATGCTCCCTGTTCGGCCCCTGGCCAGCTTCCCAATATCCCTCTGTCTCCCAGGTAGAAAAGTGTGCCCCTCTCATGCCCACCTAAATGTCAGGTCCCAGGGGAGGCCTGGAAGGCGCTGCACTCTGACTAGCAGAGACGTACCTCCTGCAGCCCCCTTATCAACCTCAAGGACATGTGAGCTGGCATGCAGCCGCCAGCCTCCTCTTGAAGTCCTAGGAGATCTAACTACCCAGACACAGGGAGAGTGTGGAGCAAGTGAGAGCTGAGGTATGGAATAATCCGTTTTCTGACGGCTGCAGTTAATGCGGGACAAGGCTGCAAAACAGTCCTTCTGATGTTCTGATGATGGCTCCCAGGATGGCCAGCTATTTGATCTGGAACTGCCAGCTTTTCTGTCGCCCCAAAGGCTTTCCTAAATTGTCCTAACAATTACCAGCTCAGGGAGTCAGCCATGCGTCAGGCCACGGCACAGTGAGGAAGAAATTACAACCAATTGCAGGAGAACGATGGAAACCTCATTGGAAGCTGGGGTGGGTCCTGGCCCTGGGGTAATTCTGACACTGAGAGAAGGAGGCCTTACCTTAATAAATACATAGCATTTCATTTCAGCATTGTCACCATTTTACAGAGGAGAAAACTGAGGCATGGGGTGCTGTAGGACCCTCGCTAACCGGTGACAGAGGTGACATCCAGACCCCGGCCTGCCTGACCCAAACCCCTGCTCTTTCAGTTACTGTAACTGCTGTTTTCCCTTCTTCCTGTTTCCTACACTGAAGTGTCAGAACTTCTTGGGACACATCCTGCCAGCTTCATGTCTTGAAGTTTTTCTGCCAGTGTGTTCAGTTAGGAGTGTTTTTACCTTTTGCTATAAGTAACTGAAACAGGAATATATCCCATAGATGTGGGTCCAAGTGCATTGGTGTTTAAGGGTATCAGCCCGCCCGCTTTGCGGCAAAACCTCAAGGCTCCCTGTTTCTCCCGTCATTCCATAGATGTCTCCTGCGCGCTTCCTCTGTGCGAGGCCCAGTCCTCGGCCCTGAGGACAGTGACCTCAGTGAGCAAACGATAGACGCTGCTGCCTTTGTGGGGCTTGCATTTGTGTGGGGCCTGCAAGCAGAGAGCCCAGTGAGTGGGAAGTAACGGAGATTGTTGTGGTAAGGGAACTGGAGGACACAGACACGGCCCGGCTGGGACAGCAGCACATCCTCTGAGACCCAGCATCGGGAAATGAGCGAGTGAGAGGGTGACAGGAAAATTCTCCTCTAAAGCGAGAGGCCTGGGGGAGGGGTGGAGGAACACTGTTATGTTGTGTCATTTTCACCCTGCAAAGCAGACACTAAGTCCTCCCTGGAGGAGGGGAGGCAAGATGGCGGCTCGGAGAGGAGTTACAGGTCGCCTGGTAAAGAGGTGACAAGGCCACCTCTGTAACTCAGATTTGAATGAGGGTCTCTGTATGGCCCAGCTGGCCAGGGGAAGGCCTGGAGGGAAATCCTGCCCAGTCCCCCAGCATGACACCCTGCCCACCAGTGTCTTGGTACTTTGCCCTGTTGGCTTGGGTTTCCTTGCTGAGCCTCAGGCTGAATGACACTGAATGGAATGAGACTTGAGGGTACTTCTAGAACATTTTGTTGCCCCAGAAAATTGAAAAGTGGTGGCAGAAATGTGTGTTCTTGGTTGCTATGCAACCAGATGTCACCAGTGAGTGTTCGGGGCAATGAGTCATCCCAGATGGAAGTGGCTGGTCCTCTCACCCCTGCCTCTCTACAGCCCCCAATACCTCAGACCCTCCTGGCCAGGGATTCACAGGAAGGAGGACAAAGCTGCAACATGAATGCAGCCAAGAGAGGGTAACTATTCCAAACAAGCACTAAGTGGGTTCAGCCCCAAAGAACCTGTTTCCAATATGTAGGGAAAGTCCTTTATGACCATCATAGTGGCCCGAACGCTATTCTGAGTATGTCAGCAATTGATCTGAATTCATCAAAACCACCCTGTGAGGGAGGCACTGGTATAACCCCATTTTAAGTATGGGAAAACTGAGGTTCCCGAGGTTAGCATACCAGCCTGTAAGCGTAGAGCCAGGCAGACTGGCCCCAATCCCTGCATCAAAGCGAATGGGTCAATGCCGAGAGATTAGACTAGGAGTGAGTGAGGGGATCAGAAGACATGAGGGGTTTACTCAGAACTGAGTTGAATCAGCTCAGCTCTTCTTGGGGGCTACTGTGTGTGCTAGATAATTCGCCTTGTACAGAAATGAGGCAAAGAGCTCAAGTTAGTGGAGAGGGACCCCAAAAGGCCATCATAGTCTCTAGTAGGATGTAATAGATACTGTTGAGGAGAAGGGGGAAAATGAAGATGACATTGAGGCAGACCCACAGGAGAGGTGACAGACCCAACCTGGAAAGGGGACCAAAGGAAGAAGGAGAGACATTTCAGGTGACCTCTTATCATCTTGGAGAATGGAATCACATTTTAGGAGTCTGCGCTCTCCTATCACCAGATGGACTTGAGCCCCTCACAGCAGAAGTCATGCGTAATTTGCCTTTGTGTCCTTGGGAGGATACATATCTGGCATTTTGGATGCAGTGATCACAAGATGTTTATTTAACGAATGTATAAACAAAGGAGAAAGGAAAGGGGAAGAGGTGGATGGCTGGATGGATGGGTAGATGGATGAGAAAAATTGGTCTTATCTGTATAACAGGGCATGCTTTCACGGGTGAGTGTTTAGAGTTTTTGCAAGTTCTAGAATAGAGAAGAAAAAGTCCTTACTGGACTGTTACAGGAGATCAGAGCAGCACATACTGTAAATCAGAAGGTGGTGGGACTAGGAGGAGGGAGACCCACCAAGGTGCCATTGCATAAATGGCCAAGTGAGAGATGAAACCTGAATTCAGATGATCTCCAGAGTGAAAAATAAAGGCCAAATCCAAGAAATATCAAAAAGGCAATATGGCCTGAAAGATACAAAGATTTGAAGAAAATTATGAGGTTGGTTTTAGATTTGGTGATTTGGAGACATGGACAAGACAACCAAATGAGTTTCCCTATGTACCGAATGATATCCTGGCCCAGGAATTGAAAGAGAGAAAAGATAGAATGAGGGACATAGCAAAGAACCAAAGAAAGTCCCACTCCCTGAATCTATGGCAAACATCACTAATCAGGCCCAATGCTGGCACTTCTCAGGCTCAGTGCAGGCAGCCCCTACTAACCAATCACAGCTGACTTGCAAGATGAGACATATTGGTTGCCCCTTTTCCAGGGAGGCCATTCAATCAGGGGGCAGAGCTGGGATCAGTGAGCCCTTAAGTCAAGGACAAGGTATAAATCCTTGAGCTCCAGGTCAGGACCACAAACTTTTCCTCCTATAAGCCTAAAACTCATTTTTTAAAGAAAATCTTTAAGGACTTACAGAGTTTTAAGATTTGAACTCTATATTTGTTTAGCCCTTTTAAAGCAAAATCAGCCAGCTATTATAGTTTATTTGTGCCAGTGAGTGGAAAAGCGTTCATTCTTGTGCCTCATCAGATTCTGGGGACATAGTATGACAGCTCTTGATAATCCTAACTATTCTCGACTGACTCTGGCTTTGTTATTTGGTGAAGACTTTAAAGAATTAGCTTGTCTCTTACTATGGGCTGGCCATTCATCCCACCCGTTTGTGGAACTGGGGGGCTGTTTGTGGAAATGGGCTGGACTCTGTTCCAGGTCACAGGACAGTCCCCAGCAGCCTCCTCATGGAGTCACAGGCTGGCAGATCAGGGCAAGAGCCGGCGTCAAAAGCCACTCTGGTTTCATGGTGGCCGGGCCCAACCAGCTTCCTTCCTACAAACTCGAATGTCAGCTTAACAACCAGAGACAGGGAGAGATTGTTCCGCAGCCCCTTCCAGTGATCCAGCCCCATCACAGCCAGCCTTCCAGTGTCCCTGCCTTCGGCATCACTGAGGGGCAGCCCTGGGACCTGTGGGCTCTTAGGCGTCGCAGGGACTAGATTCCCAAAACCTGACACACAAATCTTCTCTCATATTGGAGTTAGCAAGACTTCAGAAATAGGCACGGTCACCGTGCCTCCCATACTGGCCAGCAAAGTGACGTGGACACTGGGTGCCCACACCCTGGGGGCCAGAGGTGCAGACTCTCCCTGCTCGGTGCTGGGCGCAGGGCCACAGCTGACCCAGTGGTGTAGAAGGCCCTCCTCCCGGGATGACGACTTGCTGACTGGATGACACAGCCACAGAGAAGTGTGCAGCAGCCGCGCGGGATTTCCTGCAGGAAGAGAGTGGATCCAGGCCCCTCGGGGTGGGGGAGGCCAGCGAGAGAGGCCTTGCCAACAGCTGGAGGGAGAGCCAGGCGGGGGCCAGGCCCAGAGCTTTGTCACACACACACACACGCTCGCTCATACATGCTTACACATCCACACCCTCATTCACACTCATACAGCACTCATGTGTACTCAGACACATCCTATCTCACACTCACACACTCACTCACATGCTCACACTAGTTACCCACATTCTTACCCTCACATACTCATCACATTCACACTCATGCTCTCACACTCACACACATACTCACACAGACCTTCCTGTGGACTCTCTTCTTTTGGGTTCCCCAAAAAGCAGAGTGCATGCTGAGATGGGGTGGAGGTACTTGGGGGCCATCTCAGAGAGAGATGGTGAGGAGGGTGACGCGGGAAGGCAAGAGGGGCCAGCGCAGACCCCTCCCAGTGTGCAAGTGGGCTCCTCCTGCTGGGTCCTGCCAGGTGTGGCCTGGTGACTCCAGGCACTTCAGGGACCCTGCTGGGGAGCACCTAATGAGCTCCCAGCTACAGGGAAAGTGCTGGTGTAGAGGATTCGGGGCACAGGAGCGGCATATGGCCTCGGGAGTTACCCGCAAGCTGTAACTAGGCATCACCAAGGACAAGGGCCTGTGGATCTGGGCACAAAAACCTTATGTCCCAGCTGCTTGGGAGGTAATAGTTGGCATCCATGACTTTTCCCTGCACCAAGTGCCACGCTGCATGCACTCTGTCTATGACCTCGTAAGTGTCCCTCTGAGGAGCTCCATGCCTGCATTCCCCATTGCACAGATGAGGAAACCGAGACCCAGAGCTGCGTATGTTGCTTGTTTAGGGTCACTCTATTTAGAAAGTGACAGACTCCAGAGTCTGACTCCAGAGACCTCCTTAAATCCACTACACTGCGTCTCCTGTGGTCAGAGCCACCAGGGCCTTCCCTGCTACCAGGGTGTGAGACTCTGAAATGTCCCTCTTCGCTTCATAGACTGTCCAAGTACAGATCCAGGAGCCTCCGTGATTCGCTTGGAGAAAGTCACTTTCTCTCCTGACTGCACCTCAGTTTCTTCATCCATAAAATGGGACAACTCATCATGCCTTCCCAGCCTCCTTCATGAGGCTCAGTCTGATCGAAAGAGCTTACACAAGTTCTGTACAAAGAGAGGCATGATGCAGTGGTTAGGACCTGTACTCTAGATTCAGACAGACTTGGAGATGACATACAGAGGAGATGTTTCTTTCTATCCCATGCCTCAGGTTCCCTGTCTGTAAAATTAGGGTAACAAAATAAAGTCACAAGGAAACTATGAGAAAGTAGTAAAGGAACTATTGCCCATATAGGGCCCAGCACCGAGTGTGTGCCGGCAGATGCCAGTCACCTTGCTTAATGTGTAGATGTCCGGACTCATCCCTTGGCCCCTCTGAATCACAGTTTCCTCATCTGCAACACGGACCCCTCAATACCTGCCCCAGAATCGTGAGGCACCACCTGGTAGCCGGCATCAACACGGTTCTTACAACAACTTTCACAAAGGAGTTATTCTCAGCTTTCTGGGGTCTCTGTGGGTTTCTGATTTGCATCCTGTCACACCACCCTCTTTTCCCCACACCCCGCTCTCTCATCCCCCTCCCCGAGGATTCTTCCATCTGGAGGGAGAATCTATTTCTAGGAAACACCTCCTGGTCCTCAAAAAAGCTGCTTTTTTAAAGAGCAAAGAGAAGCTACTGTCACAGAAATAAAGGCTGCTACCTTCCTGGTATTTATGTCCAAGACACATCTACCAACAGTCCCTACCCGGCTACTTCTAGGTCTAAGTGGGAAGTGGGAGGGGTCCCCAGGGGGAGACTGAGGCTGGGGGGTCTGACTGGAGACTCCCCACACCTCCCAAGGACACAGGAGCCCCTTGAGGGGAGTGCTAGTCAGCCTTGGACACAGAGGGGACTGGCGGCCTGGACTAAGTGATTCAAGGAGACCTGAGGATCTCCCCCGCCCACCCCATCATTGGTCCAAAAAGGCCTCAGAACCAACATCACTTTGAAATTAAGCTTAGTCCCCTCCTCACCCCCTTTCTTCCAGAACCATTGTGTCTGGAATTACCTATATGTCTGTTGAACATCTGTTGGGTATCAGACCAAAACAAACGCAGCTGCTGCCCTCACAGAGCTTAGCATCCGCTGGAGAGTCAGATATTAAGAAACACCAATTACATCATTAATTATTAGAATAATAATAGAAAAGAAGGATTTTCAGGGATCTATGAGAATCATCAAGAGGGCATCCAACCTGGGAGGGGGTTCAGCCAAAGGCAGTGCTGAGCTAAAAGCAAAGCGGGAAGAACATTTCAAGCAGAGGACATGGGACAATGCAAAAGCCCTGAGGCAGGAAGTCTCTTGGGTTGAAACCAACAAAAAGAGGCTGGTCCTGCTGGAGCACAGCGGCGGGGAGGCCTCAGGAGAATGTTGCCGGGGCTGCATTGAACAGGGCTTCCAAATCTTGGCAGCAAATGTAATTCTTCTCTGTGTGCTGTGGAAGCAACAGGAGCATTTTAAGCAGGAGTTATTAAAACTGTGTGATTTACTCTGACTGATGGGTGAAAAGTATTAAGGGTAAGAGCAGGGATGCCAGCTAGGTGGCTACTCAGCTGGCCAGACAAGCAGTGATGGCAGCTTAGACTAAGTGTGGACAGTAAGGGGAGTGGCAGGTCTGACACAAGTGTTCCTTTGGGTGTGAGGTTTCCTTGGTGATGTAACACAGTTGAGGGCAGCAAAGGACTCTGATTGGACTGAGAAGAGGGTTCTGAGGGAAACAGGGCACAGTGGGGGTCAGACAGGACACCTGTGTGTCTGAAGTGTCACATTTGCTACCATATGATGCGTTCAACTTCATGACCAGACTCTAGCCAGGACCACAGAGGAGGTGGTGTGATTCCTTCAACAACACACAAGTACCAAGTCATGAACATTGGTCCCCACTTCCACTCCATCCAAAGGTTTTATATATGCAACGACACTAACCTGTATTTCCTTATAATCCATATTGATTTGATTTCCCCCTGCAGTTAAACTTTGATTATTCACATAAAACATGAACACATTCTCCTGGTAAAGTTAAAATATTTCAGTCAAAGCTAGAATTCCTCGACCCCTGCAACTAGTCATAGTGCCCTTTCCCCTCCCTCTGCCTTCATGAGGTTTGGAGCACATCCTTACAGGCCTTTTGCAACACATGTACCTATGTTTATATGTACCTACTGAAAAATAGAGACCATTGTTTGGTTGAGTTTGCTACTTTACATAAATGCAATTATTTTATACATCCTGCTCGGCAACTTGGTTTTTCCCTCAACAGTTTGTCTTGGAGAGCCTTCCTATGTTAGCGCGTGGAAATGGATCTCTCTCTCTTGTTCGGTTTTTTTGGTGACTATTGCGCCATATTTTATGGACTGGATGTATCACCGTTTATGTAGCCCACTCACTTTCCAAAGACAGAAAAGCACTTTTCTCTAAATGTAGCTTTTGAAGGGCTTGTGGATTTTTTTTTCTTTCAAAATGCAAGACTTTTATTTATGCTAATGGAGGAACCCACACCACAGTGACAACACAAATATTTAGCAACACCCAGCCTGGTGACTAAGTTTTCCCGTTTTCCTTCAGGTGCTTGGCATCCCTGGAAGCCAAGTCTCTGTTTATAGCAAAAGGCTGTTTCGGGAGCAACAAGGAGAATTGATGGCATTGTCGGCTTTGGTTTTAATGCTGGGTCCTCACAGGCAGCCTGGAATGGCATGGAAAGGATGCAGCGATGGAGTCTCAGAAACCTGCATTCACATCCTGCCTTTATCTGTGTGACCCTGAGTCACATGACCTCCCTGAGCTTCCATGAATCCATCCATAAATGCGGTTTATAATCCTCATCTTAGAGAACAGCCAGGGGCATTCAGTGCAAGGCACGTGTGTACAATGGTGGTGACACCAGAGCGCACACGTGCACTTGTCACCCCCGTCTGCAGCCCCAGTACAGTGGAGGGAATGGAAGTGGGATTTGGTCCTGCATCTCTGAAGAGGTCACGCAAGGTCGCAGAACAGTAAGAAGACAAGTACCCTCTGCGCGACTGGTGATGCAGTGTGGGGGTGGCAGTTGGGTTCAAAGAGAGGAAAGGGATTTTCTGCTCAGATCATGGGCACCAACTGCATGTCAGCACATCCATATTGTACCTCCTTCCACCTTCACCCCCACCGGCAGAGCAGAGGGCCCCCCTGCTCCAGTTTATGAGTGAGGAAACTAAGGCTCAGAGAGGGCACCGTTTGCCCAGGTCTCCAGAGAGAGGCAGATGGACAGTGCAGCAGTGGCCCTCTTCTGAGCCATCCAGTGGGGCGGCAGGCGGCAGCTCTGCAGCGCGCCCCCTTCTGGGGGGAGAGGGAAGCTCCTCTCACAATGAGATCGGCGATGTCATCCATCTAGAGCCCTTGTCATAAAAGCCAATTTTTAAGAGCTTTTTTTGGCCTCTTTTTCTGCGGAGGTGAGAGAAAGGCTTCTTCTAGGTTACCTCAGGAGATTCTCAATCCAACATCTTAAATGAAGTTGACAGACAGAGAGGAAATGAAATGGCCCTCATTTTTGTGTGAATAAGGCTCAGTTCTTTAACGCCCACTGCCAGTTTGAGCACAGTGACTGTCTCCTCCTTGTTGAAAAGGGCCTGGACCAGGAGTCCGGAGTCCAGCCCCAGCCCTACAACTGAATCATTCACCCGTGTCCAGACCAGGTCATCTTGCTGTCTCTGAGCCTCCTATCAGATGGGATGCCAAGACTGGCAGGCAGAGAACTTGTCCTGCTCCTACAGCAGGGGAGGGGAGGGGACAGGGGAGCTTTAGGGACAGGGCTGCCAGCTTTATCAAAGAAAAACACACAGGATACCCAGTTAAATTTGATTACAGATAAATGACAAATAATATTTTTTATATTAGCATGTCCAAAATATTTGGGACACAACCTAAAAAGCACTCTCTTTATCTGAAATTCAAATATGCCTAGCACCCCATGTTTTATCTGGCAGCCCTACTGAGGACCCCAGCTCCAGTGGACCCCATTCTTTGGTGCAGATCATTGGTATTTTCATGGCTTAGAAGAGGAGCCCTGGCTCATGAGAGATTTTACTGGTCTAAGAATTCCTGCAGTGGAGACGGGGACTCGTCTAACTTGGGGAAAAGACAAGGGGTAGATTTAAACCTGCGTTTCCAGATGGTTAGCGGAACATTGTCGGGAGTGCCCACATACCGCTGTTCCCATCTTCGCGCACATAATCTCAGACATCGCGTCCCCATATTGCAGAGAAACCAGCCAATGCTGTGGCCGTGCATATTCACACCAGCTGTCAAATGCTGTGTCTGCAGCTGAGTGCCACATCTGGGTGTCCCTGGGCACGTCCCTGGTAACCACTGCCGTAATTACTAGAGACCCTGGGTCCAGAGACCCTCGTCATATCAGAGCCTGCACCCTGCCTAGCAGGACCATCCGCACGTGATGTGATGGCAAATCCAGGCTCTGTCCGTGTGGATTGGACGTGCTGACCAGAGCTGGCAAATCCATGAGTGCCCAGGTGACGCAGACCACGGGGTGTCCAGGCTTGGGCTTCTTCCCCGCAGAGGTGTCAATGAGCCAGACTTTTTTAAGTAGCTCTTACAGGTGGCGCTTGGCCACCCATCTGTGCAGGGGCTGCTGGGTGGCCTGGGCACCCACACCCATGTCTGGCCCCCAAGGAGGAAGGTGTCCTGAGGGCAGGTTGTGTGCTGGCATTGCTGTTCGGAAGATAGTGGCAGCCAAGGGGGGGTCTCCATCAGTATTTCACCCCCAGGGCCAATACCTGGCACAGGAGAGATGCCAATGAATGTGACATTGAATGAATGATTGCAGGACAGATTGTTCTGGCTGCATAAATCAGCCTTTTAGAGGTGGTCGCAAACTTTTGGCTGGGTCTCCAAAAACTAAATTGCTGCAAGGGGAGGGATGGTGTTGGGGACAGGAAACAGAACAAGGTCGGAGTTGGAGTTGGCAGAACATCAAGGGCACCAAGCCCGGAGTACCACCCGGAAAGCCACCGTGGGAAAGAACTAGACGCAGCATTCTTGTAGCTGTTCAATCCTCAAAGCAAGAGAGATAGAGTTATGAAGTTAGAAAGCAAAAGACTATATAAGTAATTCCAGTGTAACTATAAACCTGCTGGCATAAGCTACTTGAAGCCAGGCTGGGTATGAACCCAGTAAATAGGTGGAGGGCAGGATGGTCAGGACCCCCTGACCCTATCATCTCACTCTCTCTTGAGTTTCTCATTCTCCTGCGGCACCCGCTTCCTCAGCCCCAGCTCCCAGGATCGAGCCTGGCAGGACGGGCTTCCTGGTTGAGGCCCCTGAGGAGCCAGCGCAGAGGTGGGCAGGTCCCAGGTATAGGACAGGGCTTGGGGCCTGGCTGGAAAGAGAGACAAATGCAGCGGGACAGAGGGGAGCAGGAGAAGTCCTCTGCGGCAACCTCAGAGGTGCCCCTGTGAGTGCAGGAGTTCAGCTCCATGGAGAAGGGGCATTACAGAGGCTTAGAGCCCCAGCAGGGACGCTCAGATTTGAGCTGCCCTCCTGGCCCCATGCTGCCTGGTCTCTGCTGCTCTCCTTTCTCTCACCACTGCGTTTTTAGTTCCTCCATCTCCAAACTCCTTCAGTCATTAGCTCAGGAAACCCGGTTGGCATGCGTCTATGATCCCCCTGGGCCTCCACTGGGGTCTGTCCGCTTTCCTCCCCTGCTGGCCGAGGCAGGAGATGAGCCCGACGACGGCAGGCAGCTTGCGAGGAGGGAGATGGCCACCCCGGCAGAGAGAAAGGAAAGGTGACCCAGGCTGGGTCCGGGCTCTGTGCCCACTTGCTGAGTAGCCTGGACCCAGCCCTGTGCCCTGGGGGCCTCGGCAGCGGCCCCATCTCTCAGGGTTATTGGTGAGACTAAAGTGTGAACATCCCAAAGCCCCTGGCGGGTCAGCTCCGTCGCTCTTCCCTCCTGCGCTGGCCAGTAGGTCTCCCACCACAGCTTGCGCAGCGTCCCCAGAGCAGGCCCTGAAGCTTGCATTTCTGACAAGTTTCCAGGCAACCCTGAAGCTGCAGGTCTCGAGCCACTAAGCCCTGAACTTGGCAGCACACTTCAGAATCCCAGGCCCAGGCCATACCCCAGCCCAATTCAACCAGCAGCTCTAGGTTGGGGACCCAGCCAGGACTTTTTAAAGCTCCCTGGTAACTCCATTGTGCATTTAGAAGCTAGCACCTTGGAGCACACGACAATGACAAAGCAGTGGGAGCAGCCGACCCTTCCTGAGCCCCTGCCATGTGCTGGGTGCTGGCACACACGTGCTGTGTCCTCACAGTGACTGAGTCCCAAGTTGCTCTTGAGGAAACTCAGGCCCAGAAAGGGACAGTCACCTGCCCACTGTCACAGGCTGGCAAGTAACCTCAGACATAGGTCCTCATCATGTTACTGTCTGCCTTGAAGGCGCCACCTCTACTCGGCCTCTGACAAGGGGCAGCCCGTGGCGTCACCTCCCACTGAGGTCTGCGTGAGCCGGCCCTGTGCACGGGCACACGGCCACCTGAACTGCACATGTCTGACGAACGGCCTCGCCCTCACCCTCCGTCACACACCTGCCTCTGGGAACCCCGCGAGCGGCGCCCAGTCTGAACTCTCTTTCTGTTTTTTAAAGGCACGTAGTAGCAGATTCAGAGTGGTCTCTGGTTTTCCTGGGAAAGCACCGGCGATGGTCCCCTCCAAAGGTTCCTGAGTGCCCGGAGCTGGCAGGGTCAGGCTGGCGTGGGTCAGTGAGTAATGCCGTTTCACTGTAGGGCATTGGTTCTGAGCAGACACAGCCCGTCCTGACCAGAGCAGGGTGGAGCAGGGCAGCTGTGACCTCTGGGCCCTGTTGCCAGAGGCCTGACAGTGGCTTTCTGAGCAGAACCCTGTGCCTCAGTATACATACCTGCATAATGGGTGACACAACAGAAGAACCTGACCATTCGCAAAGCACTCCCTGAGTCTTGATTCTTTTTGACCCTCAAATGAGACTGCCTTAGTCCCCCAGACAGGGCGAGTGATTCACTCAGGGTCACGGCATGTAGACACACCCAAACCCGGTCTCAGTGGGATGGGGGCGGGGGCAATAAGTGGTGGCAGAGCCCACTGGGCAATGATGAAGAACATGAGATATGTTGACATGTATCTGAGGAGTGGGGAAAGTGCACATATAGGGAACCTACACAGATGAGTTTATTTTAAAGTGAAGAATAAGTTACTGCAACAAAAAAATAAATCAGTGAAGATAAATAAAAACAACAAACCAGGTCTTAGACCTGTCCCCTGGCCTCACCTCTGAGAGTGATTCCAGTTCCCATAGGCCTGAGGCTGGTGTTCAACCATCACTAAGTCAGGGATTGGTTTGTGGAATCACCCAAACTTGTAATTATTTTTAAACACTGTGCAGGCCAAACAAGACCCTTCTGATGATCTGCCTGGGTCTGAAACAGCTAAGAGGGAGGGAGTAGGAGACAGCAGGAGCAAACACTTAGAAGGCTGGAAGGAAAACATCCAGAGAATTAGAGATGAACCTTGGAGCAAAGTATCCAGTGGTAAACAGCACTGCAACAAATAATTCCTGTACTACCAAATGCACCCTCCCTCACCCCGCAGTCTGCCCTTGTCTTTCTCCCCCTTGTGTAATCAATAGAACACACACATGCTGTCCCCCAAAGAAGAATCTGGATAGGTGCTGGGGGTTTTACTGTGAAGCCACAGGGAAAGTTCACTCACATTTTTTCATGTGTGACTCCCCCTAGCCGAGGGGTTATTTTGATCCCATTTTATTGGTGAGAAGACTGAGTCTTTGAGGATGAAATAACTTTCCCCAACCCTGACACCTCTCCCAGTTGTCTGCCTGCTACCTCTGGTTAAAGTTCCCCAAAAAGAACTCAGGTTTGAAAACCCCCGTGTGTTTCTGCATTTTCAGGGCCTGGGTGGCTATGTCCAGTGATATTTGACACAGCATATTAATTTTTCATATGCTAAATGGTGAGCTGCTCTTTAATCTAAATTGAATCTCCAACATCCTTCATCTCTCAAGCCAGCCTCTATTGTCTCTGCTCCCCAAAATAGGAGTGTGAGTGTGCAGCAGGCAGGCAGGGAGACTACAAGATTTGCTCCTGGGAAGGGCGTGATCGGTGAGCAGTGAAGTCACTTAGCCAAGGTCACTCAGCTGGGATTTGAGCCCATGACATCTGAGTCCAAACCCCACCTGAGTTCTAGAGGGTTGGTACCCCCACTCCAGCTTCACCCACCTGCCACTGGGAGCAAGTGGCCACCATCTGTCATGTAGCTGTCCATGTGAGACTTGAATGTTCGCCTTCACTTTAGAGGCTGGGCATTTGCTGCTGTGGAAAATGGTTTAGCAGTATCTACCCTGAGAATGACCTGAGTAGAGCACACACTTTTTTTTCCCCATGAACTGCTATCTTTGAAAAATGGGCTGTCAGAAGACTGGGGAGCAGGACAGGGCCTGCAACTAGAGGGAGTATCTCAGGAGGGGGAAGGAAAGAGGGGCCAGAGAGGCTGTCTGTCTCCCTGCCCCCCCACCCCATTCCCAGTCCCTAGCCTTGGGGGTCTCAAACTAGCCACCCAAACTGCTCCCAGATGGGTTGTATTTGTCCCTGGTGTGTTTTTAAGGGGAAGTTTTACATCAGTGCCCAAGTGCCTGCTCTTAAAAGACTGGAGAGGGTGCCCAACTCGACCCAATTTCCCACAGGAGCTGAGAAATAGCTGCCTCCTTTAGGAGGCTGAGATTTCACTTTACCCCAGTCCCCACCACTCTGTTATCTCATTTCCACTCAGTTCTCATTTACAAACCTACCACCACCCCAGTATTCTGTCCTGGCACCCAGATCTCAATCCCAGTGTAGGAGAACCACTGAGCCTTAGCCAGAGCTGAAGAACATCCATAATCAGCTACTCATACCATAAAGTCCGGAACACTGAGTCATGTTCCTCGAAAGATTCAGACTCACCTCTCCTTGAGTCAGTCAGGAGCGGGGATGGCCCCACCCTCACCAAGCTTTTTCTCAAGCTTTTCAAACCTTATGAGGAGCCCCAAAATGTGAGCAGGCTCCAGAAGGACACCTTTAGCCCCTGCAGAACTTAATGCTCTTCCTGTAGAGATGGGGAAACTGAGGCTCAAAGAAAAGAGCCAGCTGACCAAAGCCATAGCAACCTGTACTAACAAGCCAATGTCAGCGGGCTCTAGCCCCTTCCTCTCAGGCCCTCCACCCACTGGAGCTCCTTATCAAAACCCACTCCTAGGAAAAAGCCTGAAACCCCTTTACACCATGGTCTCCAGAGCTGATGCTTTCCTCCTCCTGGGGAATCTAAAGAAATCAGAGCCTTTAATTAAAGGAATGAATGCCAAATGAAGAATTTTGAATGTTGGATATGGGAAGGATGCAATAAAGTAAGAAAGGCATATGACCTTGCACTTTCCAGAATCACACTGCCTTGCGCCTACTTGCTCTGAGCATCTATTCTAGATGACCACCAGTATGGGAGGGTGGGGACAACATCTCCATGTGCGTAAAGCAGGGCTGGCCTGGATTCTCAGAACTCAGGAGCGGGTCCAAGGTAGCAGCTTGGTCTCATAAAGACCTCAGTCTCCCCATCCATAAAATGGGTGTAACCCAGCTCTGAGATGCCACATTCTCACTGCATAGGCAGACACTGGATCTCCAGAACCATCCACATTGATAGGCAAGGCCATGTAAGGTCTCTCAGGAATGAGCCGTCCCTGGGTGCTCCCACAAGGTCTTGACTATCCTGGCTGTTAGAAGCTCCCAATGTGGGTAGGGTGTCTCACTGTCAGCATCAGAATAGACCCAGATCTAGAACCCCAACAGGGAACGTGCCCATCTCCCTGTACCCCTTAGGCTGTGGTCTCCCAGCACCATGGGTTCTTGTTCCCTCCATATCATGCTCCCCAGAACCAGCACTCAGCCAGCGCACAGTGGAACCCCCAGAAGCATGGGGGATGGATGGATGGATGGATGGATAGGTGGGTGGATGAGTGGATGGGTGGGTGGATGGATGCGTGGATAGATGGGTGGGTGGGTGAGTGGGGGCTGGATGGATGGATGAATGGATGAGCCAATGTATGAACGCTGTGAGAATCCTAGCACTAGATATCAGCCCACTGGCTCCATAACTACACCAGCATAACTGCACTGAGTCCAGCACATCATTGGTGCTTCTCTGGAGTCCTTCCTGATTCTCCCTTCTCAGGGTTGGGCAATGGCAGCACGGGTCGATAGGGCGTATCTCCCTCCCTCCCTGCCCACTCCCCCACTGTCCTCAATAAGCCACAGGTGATCCTGGGCTGGGCTGGCTTTGGGGACAGCTGACATTGCCCAGCTAAATTCCTATTCATGCCTCGTTTCCTGCTGTGATACCCAGGCTGACTTGTAACCTGGACATGTCACTTCTGTCTAGTGAATGAGAGGATTCTAAGGTGGTTGGTGGCCTCAATGCCAGGCTGGCAGGGCAGGAATCACACTGGCCTTTGCCCCAAGGCACTGAAGCCCCCTTGGGACAGGGTGTGGTAAGCAGGAAACTGCTGTGGCCCAGGCTGGCTAGTGGTAGGGGTGGCTGCACCCTCCGGGGGTATGGGGCACTGGAATGGGCTCCGGCGGTGTCCATGGGAGGGGAAGCTCTTCCTAGCATGAGTGGGACGAAAGTGTGCCAGTGGTTATGACAAGTCGGTGACTCAGGGTGACATGGGGCAGCACCAAGGGAAGAGAGAAGCAAGCAGCTCTGGCTCCAAAGGGGCACGGCAGACAGCAAGACCCGGGCGCCCCCCCTGCACCGGCCTCCTGCACCCGCGTGAGTGTCCACGGGGAGGCATTTCTCTATTGGCACCTCTTTGAAGTCACACGAGCACCTGCAAGTTTGCCCAGTCAGGCCTCCGTACCTGGTGCAGGTGGTTTGGGAGGGGTTGTAGACAAGGACAGAAGCGTGAGGAAGAGGGGAGAGCCCAGCAAATGCCTGACCAGTGAAGAGCCCGGTGTGGCTGGGATGGAGCCCGATAGTGAGACACGGTACCATTATACCGTGGGTCAGTGGAGGGACCTGAGCACTGGCTGGGGGGCAGCGGGGAGCCCCCGAAGGTGAGCAAGCAGGAGGGGGAAGGCAGAAGAAGGATTTGGAAAGGAAGAAACAGTCGACTGGAAGCGGTCTCTGTGGCTCTGTCCCACCCTCGTCCGTCAGACGGTCTCCACACTAGCGTGGCTGTGCCCACCAGCCCCACCCTGCTTCACCATCACACATGTCCCTGGGAGACCAGTTCTCCGGCAGCTGTCTGTTCAGTGCTGTCTCCTGGGTCCAGAGCAGACCCAGCACTTCATAGGCCCTCAATTCTGACTGCCTGAGGGTCAGGGAGTTAGGGGCACAGGCTGGGATTGGAACCCCTGTGCTTGAGGGGAGGAAGGAGAGCACAGAGCAGGAGCAGAGTTCGGGTACAAGGCGGGCAAGGGAGAGCAAGGAGGTGGGAGGCTCGTGTGGGAGGTGTGAGTGGTGGATGTGCATTCGCTTCCTGTGGCTGCTGTAACAAAAGTCCACAGACTGGTTTCAAATAAGAGAAACTGGTTCTCTCACCGTCTGGAGACCTGAGTCTGAAATCAAGGTATTGTCAGGACCCTGCTCCCACCAAAGCCTCTTGGGGACATTCCCTTCCCCTTGGGGACCTCCCCTTTCTCTCAGGGACATCCCCTTCCTCTGGGGACATTCTCTACCTCCTCCCCACCCTGCCTCCCCCTCTGTCTCCTGTGGGGACACTTGTCATTGAGTTTAGAATCCACCAAATAATCCAGGATGATCTTATTTCAAATCTTGAGCTTAATTACATCCACAAGGACCATTTCCCCAAACAAGGTCACATTCACAGGTTCTGGGGTCAGGATGTGGACCTGTCTTAAAGGGGACCACCATTCATCTCACTGCACAGTGTCTTTGGCATTTCCTGGGCTTCCACTCTGGGCTGGAATTGAGCATGGACTCTGGGCAAGTTTCTGGCATTGATCTCCACCCCACTCTTTGCCATGGGCTTCCCCTTCCTGGGGGGACTCCCAGGAACATGCCTGCAGCTCTCCAGGACCTTCCCAGGCCAAACTCTCTGCCGCTGCCCACAGGTTTGCCAGGCACCGCTCCAGACCTAGAGAAGAGGAAGCAAATTTTTGGGCAAAACTTTATACCTCCAAAGAAGCCAAAAACCTTCCTGCAGCTTGTGTGGGAAGCACTGCAGGACGTGACGCTGATCATCCTGGAAATCGCGGCCATCATCTCCCTGGGGCTGTCCTTCTACCACCCGCCCGGCGAGAGCAATGAAGGTAAGACAGGCCTCGGGCGCCATCCCCACCCTGAACCAGCGTGCCCAGTCATACCAGACACTGAGGCCACACACCCACTCTGGAGGACACACTGTCCTTCCAGGTGAGAAAACCGAGACCCAGGGCCAATGAGTGGCTGAGCCAGACCCGGGACTCAGGGCCCTGGGTCCCCACTTTCCTGTGTGTGACATGCAAGTGTTGTACCTGCAGTACTAATCATAAGAGGTAACATTTACTGAACACTTACAGGGCACTAAGCTCCAGGCCAGGAATTCTTTCTAACAACCCCTGACATAGGTGCCATGTTCATGCCCATTTTAAAAGTAAGGAATCCAAGGACCTTCTCTCGCTCAGGTTCACCGAGTGGGTCTGGACCTGCTAGCCCAGGTGCCTTCTCTACATCTTTATCTGGGGTCCCATCCTTTGTGCCTTGTGTGCAGGATCTCACACAAGATCCTGCCTGTACCTCTCCTCCCTGGTAATGCTGGTCCAGGGCAATGCACACTCCGTGGGGCTGACACTGAATACATTCTCCTGTATGAGGAGTCTTGGTCTCAAGAGAGCAGCCTGAAATCTGTCCCCAGGTTCTGAATGGACATACTGTCCTGTGGGCAAAGGCGGCACCAGCCCTCTCACCCTGAGAGGATTCTGGAGCAAACCCCAAAACTTCTCCAAGTCAGCACTTAGGACTTCTAATGGACGGTCTTGACCACTGTTCACTTTCTTCCCAGAAACTGAACACCTACTAAGTGCTAGGGCCTCTCCAGCATATAACTGCTTTCCTTTATGATGACAAAGTCTTGTAGACCTATGTCACGTGACGTATGGGTGGCGGATGGATGGATAGATGCACATACATACAAATGAACATAGGCAGACTCATATTATGGGTTCTTTGGGATCACCTAAGGTATATATTGTTTTGCTGCTAGATTGCTCTATATTCTAATTTTTTATCAGTAGGATATGATAGACACTTTATTATTAACTACAATTTGACATCTCCTAATGAATGCATTCCGTGAATAATCACACTGTTTTAGTCAAGCAAATAAAAAGTGAATTGCATATAATAAGTAACTTCACGGAACTCATTTCCCCCAAACTTGGAGGTGGTTTCTAAGATTCCTTAAACATCTGCCCTCAACCCCTCCTAAGTCAGAGTTGCCCAGGAAGCTGGATAACCCAGCCCAGCTTCCTCCATTTTATACATAATATTACTAAGTTGATATTTTATGCATAGTCTCTCTCCCAAGAAGATTTGAAGACACAGGAAGAACATATCTCAAAAGATGAGATCAAATAGAATGCTAGACAGAAAAGGAACAGAAGCAAATGAACCAGTGGTTTTTGTTATTACAGTTGAAATTTAAACTTGACTTTGAGCTCCCTGACAGCCGAGGTAGAAAAGGAATTGGAATGGATTACATAGCTCAAGTTATCAACAAGGAGGATGAATAGCTATTTAGAAAGATAATGTGTCCCCTGACAATGAATTCCAGGATGGACATGGGACATTATTATAATAAGCAGCTATCTTTGCAAAAGTTTTATTTAAAATGTAGAAGTTGGCCTTGGCCACGAATAAGTATGTAATAGTATTTGCCTTTATTCTGTTACAATTTCACTTCTCTTTTCTCAAGAATCAGGCCTCTGCTCCAGGCCAGGTCCATGCTAGAGATATCATGGGGGTCCTTATCTCATTGAACTTCAACCATCATAATAGACCCCTGAGATAAAAACTGTTTTTCCCATTTTATAGATGAAAAGCTGGGATTTAGAGAGGTGAAGTCATTTACCTGGGATCACACAGCTAGATCAAAGGCAAGAAACCAAAGTAGCTAAGACAGTGGGCTCCAAAGCCTGACACCCTCACTCCCCACTTGCCCTTCCTAGCATGAGCAGGTAACCTGGCCTCTCCAAGAAGCCTCAGCTTCCACATCTGTGAAATGGACAAAATGAGAGCTCTGAGATGATCTCTGCAAAGCACTGTGCCCAGGACTTGGCTCCCAGACTCACTGCATAAATGGATCCTGGTCATCTGATTAGCAGCATTTGTTATGTGGCAGAGCTGGGATGAAGCCCCTTCCTGCCTGCTGACCCCACTCCTCCTTCTGCTCTCTCTCTGCAGGATGTGCAGCTGCCCAGGGTGGGGCAGAGGATGAAGGGGAGGCAGAAGCAGGCTGGATTGAGGGGGCTGCCATCCTCCTCTCAGTCATCTGCGTGGTCCTGGTCACAGCCTTCAATGACTGGAGCAAAGAGAAACAGTTCCGGGGCCTGCAGAGCCGCATCGAGCAGGAGCAGAAGTTCACTGTGGTTCGGGCTGCCCAGGTGGTCCAGATCCCTGTAGCCGAGATCGTGGTCGGGGACATCGCCCAGATCAAATATGGTAAGAGCATCAGCCACAGCCAGGTGCTAGAACTGAAGTCTGGTCAGAGGTGGGACAAGGCAGGCAGACTCAAAGAAGCAGATCCCTGAAGATTGTTCCCAAGCTCGGATGTCTTCTGAGGTCTTCCATGGGATGGAAGACTGCTTCCTGGAGGAGGCAGGGTTCCAGATTTAAATCAGAAGTAGCAAATACATTGCAATCGCTCTCTGTCTACGCAGAGCAGACATTACTAATCAATCACAGCTCGGAGCTTAGCTAGAGCCTCAGAAGCCTTCTCAACACCACACTCCAAGAGCGACTAACATTCAGAATGGATTTAATGAAATTAAATCCAGTTCCCATCCCTGATTTAGCTCTTGATGCATGGTTATTGGGCTAAAGAAACACTCAGAGGGAGTGGACGTGCGTGAGTGAGTGAAGACACTTGGCCTATGATACCGCCATGGAAAAAGTGGGTAGGCTGGTGTCACAGTGAGTTTAGATAAGATATGTCCTGGGTAAGTAGAGGCAGAAAACAGGAGAAAAATTGGAAGGCTTCTTCGCAGTTCTAGGGAACTGGTTTCCTCTAATAATGTGCCCATCTTAGGGTCTCCTCTGCCTAGCCAATATAGACTAATTCCTTCTAAAAGAATTTCCCCAAACCATAGCTGAGACCAGAAAAGAATAAATTATTGAAAAAAATTGGACCCCCAATGCAAGCAAGGCCAAGAGACGCACTTTATCAACTAAAAGACATGCTCGGCCCCAGTCTTCAGCTGCCTGCTGGCCCATGATGGGCACCATCTTGATTCCCTCACCTTGGGGACTCTAGGCCACCATCCCCAGTGGCAAACCTTCTCTTGTAATCACTCCTGTAAGGGAATATTCCGGTCTCTCCAGCCATCCAAGTCCCTGCCTGCTGACTTCCTTGCCTCTCCTCCCACCAGGTGACCTCCTCCCTGCCGACGGCCTCTTCATCCAGGGCAATGACCTCAAGATCGATGAAAGCTCCCTGACAGGAGAGTCTGACCAGGTGCGCAAGTCCGTGGACAAGGACCCTATGCTGCTGTCAGGTGAGCGCAACCGTTGCTGGGCTCACTCCTATTCCTGGTTTCTGCCCCACACAGAGGGGGCACCTGTGCCCCCATTCGTGTGGTTGCAGGGCCTTGGAGACTTTGGTCTTGGCTCCAACTCTCTGAGCAACTCAGTCCCAACAAACAAACTACGTTGAGCCTACGGTACACTCAGCCCTGCTCTAGACCCGGAGGTTACTCAGTAAATAAAGTTAACAGAGAATCTCTGCCCTCATGGAACTTACCATCGAGGGATAGTTTTTTGAAAAGTCAATCATCAAAACCCTTTCTCATCAGGGATGAGAAAGAACCAGTCAGATGACAATCATTGTGGACACCTCTTGTGTGTGCCAGGCACTGGGCTGGGCTCTAGGGATACATCAGTGAGTAAAGCAGGTGAGGCCCCAACCCTGAGCAGCTCAGGATGTACAAGGAGACAGGTAATAAGAAATTCCAGAGGGCACTGGGTGTGGAACACAAAAGGTTGGGGGAGGACAGGGGGCCAAAATGTCAGGGAGGCCTTGAGTGAGGCGAGTGAGTGATGAGGAGCTGCCTGGTGACTCCTGCGGCAGGGGCATAACCCAGAGAACCAGCAAGAGCAGAGGTCCAGAGGCAGGGCCGTGATGGAGGGTTGAGGCGGGTGCGGAGCATATGTCAGGCCTAATGGGCCGAGGTCAGGAGTTTAGACAGCTTCCACGGTGTGAGGAGGAGTCTCTGGAATGGTTTTAAACACTGGGGTGATTACATTTATGTTTTTAAAATCTGGCTACTGCAGAGGGCCTGAGAGGAAGTGGGGAGACCTTGCCCAAGTGAGGTACCTCCCCCAACGGGGACACCCCAAAGGCCTAGCAAACAGTGTGTAGGCTGCCCCCACACACTGTCCTGTGCACATGCCGCTGCTTCCCCATGCAGCCTCCGGGCCGGGACAGAGCCGGGCCCTGCGAGGCACTTAGCTGTCCTGCCTCTGCAGCCTGGTTTGACCCAGAGCAGCTCCCTGACCTTCCCTTGACTCTCCTAGAAGGTCAGCTTCATGCGTCTGATGTCACGAGACTCCCATGCAAACATCCCTCCTGTGAGGTATAAATTCTCCGATGGTGACTGAGCGGCATTTCAGGTGATTCACTGATCCCTAGAGAAGCCGGCTCTGGGTCCCATTTGTAGCTAGGGAAACTGAGGCCTTGAGCAGGAGTGTAAGGCCCCACAGAAGGTTGGGCCAAGGCCACAGTGAGACCCCAACCCTCTCTGCCTACAGCACCCCCATGCACGCTTGCCCCCAGGACCTTTGCTTGATCTCTAGCCACTGTTTGAGGCATCTTGCAGTAACCTGCGTTGGGAACCAATGACTAGGTGCCATGCACATGGCTCTGGAAGGAGTAGGGTGTGAGAGGCCACAGTGGGGGCTGTTCTCAGAAACAGCCCCATCGGCTCAGCACCCCGCAGGACCCTACCTCCTTCTTTACCCCAGAGCCAGAGTGTTAGCACCCTGTGGTTGAGCAGGACATCGCAAAGCCACTCGGGCTGCTGCCCACCCCACCAAGCGGAAGGCCAGGGGCAGGGACCCCAACCTGCCGCCACCACTGCCGCCTCAAGAGAGCCTAGGACAACCATGCCTGCAGAAACGCCCAGGCTGCTGCTCAGCCCGTGCTCTCTCCATTACACTACCCTGCCTCTTCTCCGTGAGAGGCAGCGGGGTGTAGTGGGTAGAGCATGGGTTCAAGTCCCAGCTCCACCACTCACAGCTATGTGACCTGGGCTGTCATTCAACTGCTCTGAACCAGAGGCCACGGGTTGTGCTGGCAACAACACCTACCTCACAGGGCTGTTGTGAGGTAGGCTGACCATATTTCCTTGAGACAAAAACAGGACATTGGGATGGCAAAAATGGATGGCCTTATGTGCTGGTGACCAAGGGGAAGGGAGGAGGTAGAGCAGTCTGAGCAGGAGCAGAGCAGCCAGCCAGCAACAAGTAAGTATTATATGATGCCGATCAGAAATCGCATAGTAATGATGTGTTATCTGGTAGAACGTCATACAGTCAGGGCTGGTACAAGGCAAAAAACAAATTTGGCGCCCCTATAAACCCTGCTCTAAATGTCCTGCCTAAAGTATATGCTGCTTTAACCATCCCAGTGCCAGAAATGTCCAATAACCCCAGTGTGCCCAGAGATAACCCCCACAGTGCCAGAGATAACCCCCACTGTGTCAGATATAACCCCCACTGTGTCAGAGGTAACCCCCACAGTGTCAGAGATAACCCCCACTGTGTCAGAGGTAACCCCCACTGTGTCAGAGGTAACCCCTCATTTTGTAAAATAAGTCTCCCCAGCTCTGGCACCAGGGACTCAGCACACCCCACTTCTCACCACATCAGGCTTTGGCCCCAAGACGACAACATCTAGACCAGGCCCAGGGCGGATGGGAGGAAGGGGCATTTCCTGCTGCCCAGGATAGGTCTTGGCAGAGATGGACTTGGAGCTACAGGTGGAAGTTTCCAGCCCACCCTCTGCTGTGGGTCAGCACCTTCAGAACTTCCTCTGAAGGAATGGGGACAGGATGCAGACCTAGGTAGACAGGCCATCCTCTGACACCCACGGGTCACAGGTTCCAGCCTGAGCTCCCCTCTCTGAGGATGCACAAGAGCCCCTGCCTCCCTTCTGCCTCAGGGCAGGGCTGTCCCCAGCAGCTCTGCCTCCAGCTTCACCCACAAACCTTCCTAGCAAGGTGGGAAGAGCCAGAGGGAAGCCGTACCCGGTTCCCTCGGCTCTGCCTTCAAGCTGAGATGACCTCCCTGAGCAGCTTCCAGTCTGTGATGGGGGTGACCGTGACCACCTCACAGCACAACTGTGACACCAGCAGGAGAGACAGCTCAGGTGGTACCACACAGACATAATCAGTAATTTTCTCAGTCTTCCTCCTTCCCCCAAAGTAATTTCAGCCCGCCGCTCTATTTTCGGGTGTCGTTGATCGGTGTGCCTGTCTCAACCCCAACTTACTTTGACCATGGGGACCCTCCCTGCCGGCTGGGCCTGGCAGAGTCAGCACTCCACCATGCTGTCCATCAGCTAAACGAGCACAGCCCGGCAGGCCCCCACGTTGGGCAGTCTGTCAGTAAGACCCCTATGGCCCCAGCCAAGACCCCACCCCCAAGATCCTGCCCTCCCCTACCCAGGAGTGACCCGCATCTCCCAGGATGCAGAGTGCCTGCATGTACCCATGTTGTGGAGGACAAAGCTCAGTTCCAGAGAGGAGAGGACTGGCGTCAAGTCACACAGCGAATCAGGAGCAGACACCAGACTGCCCCAGGTCCCCTCTTCCCTAGCCAGGTCCTGTGTACACTGCCTCCCAGTCTTGTGTATTCTTTGGGGCTTTGCAGGACCTCAGAGGAGCTGGGGGAAACAAAGTGGGCCCAAGGAACCAAGGACAGGATGTCCTGGTGAAGGCCCCGCCAGGGACCCCACACCCAATAGGTCCTCGCCTCTACCCTGACCAAAGACCCCACAGTTTCTCCTCTGAGACATTAGTCAGCCAGCCTCGCCAGCCTGTGGGCCTGGGGGTTAAGCAGCACCCTCTAAGGGATCCTGCAATCGAGGGGTAACAGCCCAGGGGGGCACCTGATCCTGTCTTCCTCTCCCAGGGGACCAACCAGGGATCCTCGTAGGGAAGAGGCACAACCCAGTGAGGTGAGGGCATGGGATGAATCTGAGCCTTTGTAAAACCAGAAAGATAACTTGTCGAGAGTGTGGGATTCTCCCTTGTAAATGCAATAGCTGTCCACCGTGAAAAATACCTCAAGGGAGATGGCAGTGAACATGACTGGACGGCCGGCAACACCAGGCCCTGGAGGGCCAAGAGGAGCCTCACACCCAGAACCTGCCCTCAAGGGGTCAAGTCTAGTGGAGGAGCCAGGCCTGGAAGCACCCTAAGAGCCACAGGGGGCAGTGCAGAGGAGGAGCGAAGTCTCCTTATAGGAGATGGGGAAGGCCACCTGAGAGAAGGAGCTTGGCCCTGAGCCCTGAGGAGGGTTGGAGATGAGGAAGGATGTCCTGTGTTAGCCATGTGAGCCAACTCACAGCTGCAGAGGCCTGTGGAGGCATCATGGCCGAGATGCTGGACTTTAGGGAGCTCTGAGGGTGTCTGAGCTGGGAACAGTGGTCAGAGCACAGAGGTAGGGAGGACCAGTGGGAGCCTCATCTAACGCTGGTCTGAAGGATGTCCCTGGGCAGGGGGAGGTGAGTGGGGTGGGCCTCCCCCAGTGCCCCCGGCTTCCGTCCCCTCCTCCATGCCTTTCTGTGCAGAGCCGCCAGCTCCCTGATGCGATGGGAGGGGTTAGATTAGAAGGTGATGCAGGGTCTGATTGTCTCAGGTGGGAATTGGCCCCCTGTGTCTTTTTCCATCTGCCTAGGGCTGGGGGCCCAGGAGGGGCGCATTCGCTTTCTAGAGACCAGCGCATCAGCACCTTGTCTGGGGCAGCAGTGTTGCTGGGGCCGGGGAGAGTTCAACTCCGGGGCTGCGCCTCAGTTGCTGCTTCTCCCCGGGTCTCAGACTGCTGAGGTGACGAGCACATAGTGACTGCTCTGTGTGAGTCAGGCCTGGTGACTGTACCTCTCTCTGCAGATGCAGTCAGTGTCCAGTGATGGTGTTCGCTAGTCCCCTCCCGGTCCCCACATCAGCTGAGCTGGTGAACGGGAAGGCAGTCTATCCGGTCCTCATTACAAGTCCCCACTGGGCCGGCTCGCCCACGCGTGCCCCTTGGGAAGTGGGCACCAGGGTCAGCTGTGGGGAAAAGGCAGCAGGCCTGGGCTGTTGGGCCTGGAGTCAGCGCTGGAGCCCTTCTGTGGCTCCACCAGCTCCTGCCCGGGCTCAGAAGAGCACTGTCCTTCTGTCCTGGGAATGGCAAAGGAGTCAGCTCAAGGGCTAGCCTCTCAGAACCTGGGGTTGTTACAGCTCATGGGCCTCATGTCCCCTCCGGACCCTTTGTGGCATGTTTCACCCACCCATGTGTGGGCCAGCTGATCTCTACCTGCCTTGAAGGACACTGGGGGCTGTCTGTCTGTCTGTCCTGCACTTTAAGATGCTGAGATCCTGGAGGCCAAGGCTAGAACACTGCACATGCACGCATGCACACACATGTGCACGCGCGTGTTGGCATGCACAATCTCAGGATCTCACGTCCTCAGAGGAAAGGAAGAGGTTACCACTTCTTGAGATGTGACAACAGATTCCTTGCTTAAGGAAAGTGACTTGAGACTGGGCTCAGCATGGGTTGACTCTTAACTTACATAGAATTCTAAAGAGTTTGTTGACTTGCCCAGCCGAGGCCGAAGCACCTGGAAGTAAAGAGAAGGCTGTTAGAAGTGAAAACAGGGAGAGGTGGCATCCATCTTGAGGGTTCGCGTTCAAGAAGCGAGTCATTGGAGCCATCAGTATGGGGTCAATGTCATGGCTGTGCGGCCCCCTCAGGCACTGGCCTGTAAACCCAGTGTCATTGTTGATATGCCAGCACCAGGCCACCCCGATCTTTCTCTGCTCAAGAAGGAATCTGTGCTGTGTGGTCAAGGGCATTCTACCCAGAGCAGGAGAATTCAAACCAGGGGAGGCCTGACTTTACTGATACAGGTCCTTTACTGAGGGAGGGGCCTTGGGATGTGCCCTGAACCTTCTGAGGGTGCACCCCACAGGCTGAGAGGCCGCGGGTGCCGAGTCCTTGGTGACTGGCCACTGCGAGTGCTGCTAAGTGGGGCATGGCCGCTGCACATTGGGCCCAGCGCCCCCGACACAGGGCTGTGGTGCTGCACCCTCTGAGGGCAGAACCAGGCTCTCTGGTTTATGTGTGATTGTCCTTTGTCTGAAGCTGTGTTTGTTTGAAAGGAAAGGTGCAGCAGGAATGAAGGTGAGCAGAGGCAGAGGAAAGCAGGTGGACAGGAAGAGAGGGGAAGAAAAAGCATTTCATTTATTTTATTCAGTTGTTCATCTTGGTTGTCCACCCTGGCCCCGGTACATGAACCTGGGTCCTTGGGATGCATGTGGATTTTGCTTTCTAGGGAAGGCAGCCAACTGGGCTGCTACTCCACCAGGGCACACCCTTTATTCCAGTTTTTTTTAAATCGTGACAAAATATGCAAAACTAAAATTGACCACTGAAATCATTTTTAAAAGTCCAGTTCAGTGGCTTTAAGCACTTTCACACCCTTTTGCAGTCATCACTCCACCCACTTCCAGGGCTCTTTATTCTGTAAAAATGGAAACTTTGCAGCCACTAAACACGTGCTCCTCTTCCACCCTGCCCGCCCAGTCCCTGGGGACCACCATCCCACCATTTGTCTGTGAATCTGATGACTCTGGGGGCTCACGTCAGGGGCATTCTACAGTCTCTGTCCTTTGCGACTGGCTCATTTCCCTGAACAAAATGTCCTCAAGGCTCATCCATATTATCAGAGCCTCCTTTTCAAAGGTGGAATAATAATCCAGTGTGTCCACAGACCATGTCCCTCAGCGGGTTAACCTTCGTTGTTGTTTTTAAAGAATTATTTGATTGATTGATTTCAGAAGAAGGAAGCAAGCAGAAATGAAAGCAAGCGGGCAGGAAAGCAGGCAGAGACAGGAGAAAGAAGCATCTATCTGTCTAGTTAGTTGTTCACGTTGGTTGTTCCCCTGGGTCCCAGGCCAAGAACCTGGGTCCCTGGGCTTTTACGTGGATTACGTATCTGGACCTATAGACTTAAATGCTAAGCTGGATGCACCCGTCTTTGCATTTCATCCTCCTGCACAAACTCCTGTGTGGTCTTGGAAAGTTTCCTTCCAAGCCTGCCTCACCGTAGCAACAGGACACTTAACAAACAAAAGTGAATAAAAGTGTGGCCACTCTGACCAAAGGCCTTCCTCACCCCCCACGGCTGCCTCTCCTGCCCCTTGAAAGAATTACAGAGCCTTTGAGAATATACTTCGAAAAATCTGATAGTCAAGGAAAGGGTTTTTCACTTTTCTTGTACCAGGGAGTCCTGGGGAAGGTTGGTGCTGTCCCATGCCACCCCATCTAAGAATAAAGATTTGAAATGTATGAAATAAAATACCCAGCTCACAAAGGAATTCAATTATGCCAAAATAGTGAAAGTAGTAAAATAATAAATGTGCGGTCTAGTAACGTATATGTTTCTGTGTTAGCACATGAACTAATAAAGTCCACCAGTCAGTTCAATAACTGACCTCGCCATAAAATACATGTGAGCAAATCTGCAGTAGCTGTGAAGCAATATGAAAAAAAAAATAAAAATAAAATTAAAAAGCGAACAATGGTGACATCTGTGATATGTATTGTAGTGTGGTGGACACCACTAACACTCCTGGGATTTGTTGCCTGTATTCATGATGAAAAGTGCTTCTTTTCAGTTAGACATTTATAAAAATAAAGATGTCATTTTTTCCTCATCCAAATTCACAGATCCCTGTGTTTTTTGCCCAGATCTTTGGAAGGGGGTCGACCCCATTTTATGGCTTGGGTTTATCTGGCATTTCTTTGCTAGTTGCTGAATTAAGCAGAATGAGATCTGGTTCTAGATTCTGACAATAACGAAGAGAACGTAGTCCCTGCTTGTCCTGTAAGGGAGGGAAAGGGAGTGGGAGACAGAGGGATAGAAGGACTCCCCAGAAGAGGCAGTGGTATAGGCCTAAGCATTTCGGGGCCTAAGAGCTGCAGTGTAATAGTTTGAGCCCCAGGCCATCGCAACACTGTGCTAAGGGAAGCCATCTTCAAATGACCCACCACCATCCAGAGTTTGAATTTCACCCACAGATGGTGCCCAGCCTCAGCAGGCAAATGACCTGGAGCTGACTGGAACCCAGTTCCTTTCACTCTTTTGGGGAGGGGGTTTAGGCTGTGCAATGGTGACTTGGCTTTCATCACCTCCCCAGGGACCCATGTGATGGAGGGTTCAGGACGGATGGTGGTGACCGCTGTGGGTGTGAACTCTCAGACTGGCATCATCTTTACCCTGCTGGGGGCTGGCGGTGAGGAAGAAGAGAAGAAAGACAAGAAAGGTAAGCTCAATCCCCTCATGGACTGGAGAGGAGCTCTTAAGGCCACATTTTTTTGTTGTTTATTCATTCACTCAACAAAATAGTTATTGAGTGCCTTTATGTCCATACTCTGTGCCAACAGCCGCCTCCCGCATCCTCAAGGCCTTGCTTGAGTCAGAAAAGCTCTGTCTGTTCCATCTCCAGAGTCTTGTCCTAGTCTCTGTCTTGTCCAGTCATGTCGTGGAGGTTCCTCCTGCCCACCCTCCAGGCCAGGCCAGCGGTCCTGAGTACTTCATTGAGTCTCCAGTCTCAAGCACAACCTGGTCCCATCATCCCCCTGATATCAAGTAGAAACCCCCACCCAGGCATGTTCTTCCACTGTTCTCAACACCACTGAGCAGAGCGACAGATCCACCCAACACAGAGTCATCCACGTGTGGGCACAGGCAAAGGGAGGTAGCCAAACACATGGTTCCAAATAAGTGCTGTGAGTCCCGTTCCCAGAGCTGCCTCCTCATGTGCATCCTGGTTCCTCGCCCCCCATGGAAACAAGATTCCTTATTCCCTGCACTCTCCCTCAGTATAGCAAGCTGAAAGCCTAGGCCACAAATGCCTCTCAGAGCAGAGAGAGGGGTGCTCAGAAGATACAAGAAGCCCAAATCCCATCAGGCCAAGTCCTGGCATAGCCAACTCCTTAACCAACACCCACACTCAGTCTCAGACAGTCCCCCTCACATCTTTAGTCTTTTTTTTCTCCTTCCTTAAGCTCCAGAGGAAAGTGCCCAACACCTAGTCCTTATTGAGTACAAGGAAAGGATAGGATATGACATAGCAGAAGACCTCTCCCTGAGTTTTTGGGGCAGTGCTGCTTCCTGCAGCTCTCAGGTCAACCAGGCACAGAGCCTGGACCACAATCAGAGGATATTTGTTCCTGATGGCAAAACCCATTTTCTAGGAGGTCCCATAAAATTGTGGCTGCCCTGCCTGCAGGATCAGCGGTGCTAAGCTGTGGGAGGTGCAAAGGTTGGAAAGAGCAAGGGAGAACTGAGGCTGAACTGACAACAGTCTTGGTCAAGAGTCCCAGTCTGTGCCAGAACAGTATCTGTGCAATGACATAGGAGCTGTGGGCAGCAATGGCCCTAGGGTGCAGGCTGTTGGGCAGATTCGACAGTTAGGCAGTATTCTACAGCCTTTGTTCATTTCCTTGGCCCCAGTGGGACATGGGTTAAGGATAGAAGCATCCAGAAGCTCCCACAAGCCAGGCCCCTGTTTTTTAAAATACCAGTAGGAAGACAAGCCTTTCCTGTTCCAAAGCACAGTCAGGGCCCCTTGCTGAACATGCACCTGCACCCACCCCAGTGGAGGAGTCCATGCAGACAGAAGAGGTGAGATGCAGAGGGGACATAGCAGAGGAGATGGGGAGTGGCCTCTGAGCAGCACTGGGTCCCTCAGCCCTCCTATCATATCACCTCCACCAGGGAGGTGGCTTAATCTGCCAACTATGAGTCCCCATTTCAGGATGAAGCTGGATGAGTGTATGTGTGTACATACATGCAAGTGTGTATATGCGTGTGTGTGGGCTCAGTGTGCAGATGAGATCGTGTGCCCTTCCCCTTCATTAACATGTCTCAAAAATCATCACACAGGTGTGAAGAAGGGGGATGGCCTTCAGCTACCAGGTACAGTAAGACACCTTCAGGGTAGATGGGGCTTTTAGAAATAGCAGCAGCCTTTGATCACTGAGCCCTAGTCTGATGGCAGACTGCTGGAAAAGGCTGTGATAGCCGGGCGCTCTGACCCCAAGATGCTCTTCTGTGCCCACAAGTGATGCTAGCCCACAGGATGAGCCAGAACCCCACTCTGCCTGTTGCCGTTCCAGTGTCCCCCCGGCATCCTGGGCAAGTTGCACCGGTACCTGTCCACACAGCCCTGAGGCCCCGCCCCGACATGCAGTGCCCGGCTCACCATCCAGTGACGCCACAGCACCCCCCGCACTGCAGAGCTCACCCAGGCTGCTGTCACCACACTCATGTCCACCTCACCCAGCAGTGTCTCTCCCCATCCCTCCCCGCAGACCTGTCTCCCCACCCAAGAAAGAATAAGAAGAGTAAATTACGACCTCATCGGGTTTACATTCTAAATTGGAAAACTCACTAGGACCTTCTCTGTCTCATGTACCCAGAGTGGCATGCCTGATGTCATCTGTTAAATTGTGGGGTATCTCATCTGGGACTTACCAAGACCATCAGTAGAGAGCTGGTAGCAAGGAGGAAATGACAATGGGCAGTGGCCCGAGTCAGGGATGTGAATCCTAAGTCTCCACCATGAACCATGTGGCAGGCAGCTCTGGGGGTCCTAGCGCAGACCCCTCCTAAGCAGCTGGTTCCTGCACTGGACCGCTGTTGAGTGTTTTAATTGACCCCTGGTCATGGGCCCATCTAACCCGATGGGCAGCCAGACCCCCTCTCCTCAGGGAACCCTCTGTGAGGAGGGCCTGCCCAGTTGGTTGGGTCAGCAGGGCACTCAGTCCAGACCTCACCCCACAGTAGTACCTACCATCTGCCTAACCTCGTTGCTCATCCTCCGTGTGTTATTCGAAGACCCTCCATGGCTGAGTCCCCACCCCCCGACTTTGTGGCATTTCTCTGGGAACATTCCACACCCCTGCCCCCAATTCGAGTTTCTTGATTTCCCACAGAGCTTTGTTTTAGAATATAGTCATGTTACTTCCCACAAGCTGGTTCGTGTTTGACTGTTGTGGCTTTTCTCCATTGTGACGCACTGCATTTTCCATCCCTCCCACCCTGCAGCGGCCGATGGTGCAGCAGGCTCAAATGCTGCCGATAGTGCAAATACCAGCCTAGTCAATGGTACGTCTCCGATGGCGAGCTCTCGGTCTTGGTTGGATGGGCATCTCTCTCCCCTACCCCCGTCTGGGCTTGCCTGCCCCTTTCTGGACCGCGCACACTCGGATGTGCATGGGCAGCTCTGGGCCAGCGTCCTCTCTCGTGCAGCCAGCACTTAGGAGAGGGGCCATGACCGGCAGGGCCACTTGATGCCCACTTGTGGCCACCAAAGTGACACAGGCACCTGTTGGGCCCTTGACACCCCCCACAGAGCCCAGAAGAGGGACATGACCTTGGGCTTCAGATTTGGCCGCCCAGAGGCAGCATCCCATCCGGCGTGGCTCTCTCCTAAGCGCGTTCCTGGCCCCAGCTTTGGGAATAAGGCCTGGGGTCAGGACCTGGGCTGAAGCTGGCATCTGGGTACCCCGTGAAGGCCCCAGACCTCGACTCTGAAGTGCCCTGGAGGCAGGGGACCCAGGCCGGGGTTCAGCTCCTTGGCCCCAGCCTGTAGCATGGCTGAGCCACCAGTGGACTCTTCTTCCTCTTCTCTTTCCCAGAGCGAACGGGCAGGGGATTCGCTTGGGCTCGGGCCTGGTTCTGCCCCTCGGATGTGGACTGGTGTTTCTTGCTGTCGCCTGTGCTGGAGCATTTGTCCTGAGTCTCTGCATTCTTACTGCCCCCTCGGGGGTGGAGGCTGGGGGCACGGGGCTGCCACTGGGCCTGGCTGCATCTTTACCTCCTCATTCACAGGCAGGAAGGAATTCCTCACTTCCCTCCACGCCTTTAGATTTCTTCTTTCTATACCCTCCCAGCCTCAGAGCCAAGAGGCTTCTGTTTACTCAGATACCACCCTGTCCACAGATTAGTGATCACCCAGCTGCTCCCGAACCACTGAGCACTGGGAGGGCTCAGTCATGACGTCACACCTTGGCGGGCCTTTGTCTCAGCGTTGCTGCTCCCCAGGCACGGCTGTGGGTTTCTCACCCTCTAGATCGCTGGCTCCTCCCTGTTCCTAGAAAGCGTGAAGATTCTGTCCGTCACCCCCGAGCCCACATCCCTACTCCAGACCTGTGGCTCGGTTACCCAGATTCAAAGTGACCAAAGATCGAAGCCCCTCATAGATGTCAGCGTCTGGGCAAGCACTCTTACCAGCAGGGCCTTCCTTGCCAAGAAGGGCTAATTCGACTGTGAGTCTGTCTCCTGCACAGCAGGAGACAGGAGGGCAGCTGGGGGTGCGGGAGGTGCCGAGCACCAGGGAGGACCCCTGTGGCAGGCCGAGGGAATGCAGGAGGAGGAGGAGCCCAGAATTCGGGTCTCCAGCTTCCCCCAGGATGAGGAGTGTGCCGGGCTAGCCAGGGAAAAGGGCAATTTCACTTCTGAATGGCAGCAGAAAATGCCAAGCGTCCCTGGAAAAACTGCAGGAACAATGGAGAACTTGCGCTTCTTGACCAGGCACTTTGCAAGCACTTCACTCTCTGATCTCATTTAATCTTCATGAAAACTCCATGATATCGAATGTATTGTCCCCACTTTAAAGATGAGGAAACTGAGGTTCCAGAAGATCAAGCCACTAGCCCAGGTCACAGAGCTCAAAAGTAACAGAGCTGGGATTTGAACCCAGGGCTCTAGTGTGCCTGTGCCTCTTCCTGATCCAGAATTTCCCGACATGTTTCCTGTGAGTTTCATATGAAGACGTCTCCCCACCCCCGCCCCAAGAAAAGGATGTTTCAGAACCACTGGGCAGAACAGATTTCTTCCTCAGGACAGGCCTTCTCAGAACCGGAACATGCTGGGGTGGAGTACAGTGAGGGAGCCACGCAGGGCTTCTGAACCTATTGCCTGCAGGAGTTTTCCTGGCTAAACCTTGTGGAATTGGTATGCCCACGCAGTAAACTTGGGGAAATAGTGCTCTAAGCCATTGCCATTAAACTACTATGAAAGGACCAGAAGCCCAGACATCTGCTTGTCCGCAAGGCAGAATCTTAGGCCCCACCCCGGCCTGCAGCCATGTGTCTCCTTAGTCAGACATATTCTGAGAAATGCACTGCAGGGCAATTGCATCATAAAATGCAATTACACAAACCTGGATGTGTTCACCCATTACACACCGAGGTTCTTGGTGACGGTTCTCCATCACTGTCACTGATGGAAACTTTTGTAAGCAACACGTGACTGTACGGAATGAGAATCTGCATTCTAACAAGCTCGCCAGACTGCAGACACTTTGAAGGCTAAGAGGCACTAGGCTGAGCCTTGGGGAGTGAGGAAGTAACTCTCCCATTTCCCTCCTTCTTCCAAGTCAAAGGAGGACTTGGATATAACCAATACACTCGGGTGGTAGGATTCCCCTGCCTCCCCTCTCCTAAGCCCCCTTTCAACTAAAAGTTGGGTGTGCGCCATTCATCATGGAGGCCTTCTGCTTGCCGTTATTATGGTATCACTTTCTCTTACACTTCGCCCATGCTTCATAACCCAGCATTCCACTCTGGACAGTCCAAGGCGCCGTGCAGTGCTTTTCACCAGCGCAGCCTGGGTGGCCATTGGCCCGTTTCACAGAACAAGAAGTGGAGGCTCACAGAAGAGAGCGGCTTCTCCCAGGGCTAGTCATCTGTCTCCCCAAAACACATCTGGTCACCTCTCCAGGAATCATCTGCCCATGTCCCTCATGCTGCCTGAAGAAAACAGGTCCATTTGGAAATGCTGTGTCTGGCATCTGATACACGGGGGGCCTCCCATCTTGGGTCCTCCATCCCCAGCACCCCAAAAGTGCCTTCCAGATCCTAATGAGACCAGAGCTAGCTGTCTTTCCACAGTTTGGGGGGCCAGGCCACCCACCATGATGGCTGAGCAACAAGCCTCTCTCTTCTGAGAAACCAGGCCATCTCACCAAAGCACCCCCAGAACACTGCTCCCTTCCTCAGACATACGCATTGCTGATTATTTTTCCGGCCACTATGGAAATAAAGAGGAAATTGTCAGCCTGTTAATAGACTCACACAGAGGCTATTGCATCTGATAATATGCAATGCAAAAAAAGACTCCTTTGTGCCCCTAAAACTAACTACCCAAAGGAGGTCCCCCGGTGCCCTTTAGTTCAGTTAGTAAAATTCTTTTAAAAAAATAAAAGTACTTCTTAAGAGTTCATTCCTGTTTGCCCTAAAAGGCCTTTTTCTATTTTGCTTTTCATGCATTAGAAAGAACTTTATAATGAGTTAGAAGCCTCTGTTATTCACCCCCCAGGGAGGCTCCTGGCCCTCTGCTGTGGGCCAGTAAGGACAGTGCTGGGAGCCAGGAGAGACACTTCTCCCTCTGAGTCCTCTATAAAATGGCAGTGGTAACGAGGATGTTTAGGGAACTGACGCTGCAGCATCAGGACCCTGCATGAGCGAAGGCTGCCCTGTGCTTCCCTGGCCTCAGTGTCCCCATGTGTAAAATGAAAGTGATGAAGATCCCTCCCGCCCCACATTTCAGGGTGTCGGGAAGACTAGCAGTCACTGACACTTGCAAAAGCTCTTCAAGCTGCAAAAGGCTCCCCAGACAAGTGGTTATTACTGAGGCAACTTTTCAGGGGCACTGGGAAGGGGTTGTCACATCCCCATGTTACAGAGGGAAAAACTGAGACTGGGGAGGTAAAGCCACACAACTGGTTGGTGTTGAAATGGGCTTCGGACACCCAATCCCACCAGGGCCATCTCCGCTCCCTTCCCCTGGGCTCAGAGAAGTTGCGGGTGGCTGTGTCCTCCCCAGCGGGGGCAGAAACATGAAACATACATGCATTTTGGGACCAGCTCCCTCTCTATGACCAGACAGGCCAGCTCCCTCTCTGAGCCTTAGTTTCTCATCTCTGGTGGTTGAGATACAGGAGTGCCCTTTGTAGAACTATTGTGAGAGACAGATGAAGTTGGGGAGTCATGTATGCACCCCACATAGGTAATCCTCCCAAAAGGGAGAATCACCTTCGCAGCAAAAGTGCCTGGTTGACTGACCTTCTCAGCTCCCCCTGCAGCTTTCACCAAGGCCACAGGCAGAGCTCAGGTCAGCTCAGCAGACAGCCTGTGCACAGGAGGGCACCCCCTCCAGCAGAGTCAGCAGGGGAGGCCTATGTCTCAGCACTGGGTAGCAGCCCCCAGCACTAACTGGGCCCGTGCAACTGACCAACACTGGGGGAGGGATCCCCCAGGCAGCCCTGATGGGCCATGGGAAGCTCCAACTCAGCCCTGCCCTCTGCACTAGGCAGCACTAGCCCTGGTGTGCTGGACCGGGGAGGGAGTGTCCAGGAGAGCCCACCTACCAACTCCCATGTCTACTGCGCCCCCAGCCATCAGTCTCAACATAAAGAACACACCCTGGTAGAAGAGAGGGGTCAGCAGTCCCCTGTTGGGAGCCAGGGCACTCCCACAAGCCCTGTGAGCGGCACTTGGGTCCCCTTAGAGCCCACCTCTGGGGGAAACCTGCCTGCCCTTTGCCTGGGGCTGGACAGCGGGTGTTGGACTGTGGCTTCACACCCCTTCTGAAAGAAGAGAAGGAAGTAGATTGTTCTT